>JAQGBB010002763.1:0-10308 GCA_034691745.1 Prismatolaimus dolichurus | reverse complement strand
ACTTTTTGCGATTACGGTATTTCGATGTCGTATGTCCAATAAGTTTGTGCCCCTTGCGACTATATGCTCAAATTTCACAACCAGTTTTCTCGACGTTGGCTGAACCGATTTTGGATTCCAAGGTGTCAAAATGTCCGAAAAACAAAGCTTTTCAAAACCGTTTGAATTTTTCTTGTAGGTTCACGCGTTCTACAGTAGAATTCGAGACTGAGTTGCACTGTAGAATGCACGCTCGGTCCAGAAGCGAAGTTCAGAAGGGCGTAGGCAACGCTCTAGTGTGCTACATGCAAACGAGTGCCGTTTGCGAATTCACGAACGCACAGAGAAACTGAAGATACTCTGTGAAAGATGCCTTTAGCGCCACAACTTTGATTCACCGAGTTTTGTTTTGCTTGCACGATTCTGAAAATTTCAGTCAAACTTGTGGATCGCAAAAAAGTGAGAATTTTGCGAAAGGCATAGGCAACGCTTGGGTTTTTTGACGATTTCTCGGCGAATACTTGCGAAAAGCCCATGCGTAGCCCTATCTGACATGTGCAGATCTCCCTTATGAGTTACATGATACATAAGAAATCGGCATTTTGATTCTGTTACGGGGCGTGGGCAACAAATGAACGTACACGTACGTAGCTTAAAATGCGATGAGATCTGTCGGTGGTTTTTAGAGTGCTTTTTGCAAGCTGAGACAAGACCAACTCGGTTTTGAGCTTGTTCGCAAAAAACGTTCTTACTTAACGATAATCGACGACAAAACGATATCACATTAAAAATTCGAACCATTCATTCACACGACAAAGACAGCAATCAGGCAAGCTGTGCCACCTGTGTCTCGTCAATACACATATCGAGATAGCTAGCCACCGACACAGGTATGAACAAACCGCCATGTACACATACGTATTAAGGTACATACTACACACAAAGACAAAACGGCATCGTGACAAGATGCACAAGTGATTGACGAAGCACACGTACGTAGACAGGCAGATGCCATACGGTGTGCACAGTATGGAGCGGAGACCATAGGGTACGCAGCGGTTAACGTGTGCGCGTAACAACCTGCTTCTCTGATGACTGCTGGCTGACCGATCCAGCACGCAATTTTGCTCGTGCGTACGGGCACGTACACGCGTACACGTAGAATAAAATCGTTGTGCTGGAGAAGACTCACCGTACCGTACACATGCGTACGTATTATATTACTAATTTAGGCTCATCGTTGGCACAAGAATTTCTTTCGCATTCTTCGAGCTAGACAAAGCTAGATAACTATACGTGTTCCTCAAACTCGGACTGAATGGTCGCAACAATTTCGCTTACAGCCGCCCGCGTACTGTACGTACATGGCAGTCGTTTCCGTCTGCACGTCGAATATCGGCACGTCCCTGCTATTACGAGCAAATGTGCCCACGCCAGCCAGCCCAAGGGTCAACTCTAGACCTTATTCCAGCCGCAACGGCGGGCCTTCATTCGAATGTTTGTCATGTCCAAACGTACGCATTTCGTCTACTGTAAGTGGGCATGACCAACGTACGAGTCTGACTGCAATGCAGGCACACCGTTGGCAAACAGGTACGCTGGCTGTTTAGTAGCTCAAGCGGTCCAAGTTTGAGGAACACTACTTACTCGCCAAAGAGACTGCAGATGCATGCATATGGGCACGATTACAACGAATGAGCGAATTGCGATCGTACCACGTAAGATTAATTAGGATTTTCAGGCTTCAGCGCACAACACTTGACAAATGAAGATCACTTTGAACCGAAATGAAACAAATCATTAATGTTTCGTATACCTATTACAATATACATGTCACGTGTGTCTGCCTGTACACACAGGCAACATTTCACCGCCATACTTCACACACCGTACGTACATGTAAATTTCGCTACCATGCGTGCAATGTAGAGGATCGAGGGGAAAAAGACTACAAGTGAACCGACCGAAGACTAGTAGCTAAGACAACCGTGTATCTGTATCTTTCTACACGCCGAAAAAGTGCCGACCTGCATAATACTAAAACGACAAACCTCTGCTGCAGCTGACGTGCACGCAAAATGTATTGACTGTGTGCGTACAGTCTCTCGCATGTGGAGAGACGAGAAAAGATCGACCGGCAGCTACACGCAGTATGCATCACTCAACGAACATCGAGTAAAAAGGTCAACCAGACTAGCTGGCTGGCTCGAGACTATCAATCACAAAAGATCGATGTATACATGTGTACACGTACGTACCGCAGTAAAACAAGAGGAACGATTCGTAGAAAACAATGGAAACAACTCATGGTCGGTCTAAAATGGTCGGGTAACGGACGACGTAGCAAAACAGTGTACCATGCTTCACTGTACAACGAAAATATATGGAGGTTTAACGTAAAATCAACGACAAAGAGCAGTTAAAAATTCGTGTAAAAGTTTTAAAAACACTGTCAATTGAATAAAAGTACGCTCGTCAATAACAAAGAACGACGAACAGCCATTGACTGAACACGTACACTACGTACGTTACTATTTCGACGCGTAGGGCATGTATTAAGAAAATACTTGGGTCGTCCGGCGGCAAGAACTCTCGACTGCAGCGCATTCACTGACGAGCAGAAGCGCACGAGCAAGGATTGTACGTGTAAACCGGAAGTTGATGCAGCGCTCATACAGAAATAAGTTACGTACACAATCAATGGCATCTAAGATGCACGAAAAGTGTACAACATTTGGAATACGTTCAACAACAGCGGCAGCTCACATGCATAGCCAGTGCAACCGACGCACGCTGACAGACAGAGAGCACCGACGTACTGCACATACTAGCTACGGTACCGAAGTTCCAATAGAGCCCAGCTAGCTACGCTCTGCAAGCAGACCACTAATGTGCACTTGCTAACCACTGCTAGTATCATAAATACGCCTACCTACGCGGCTACGTACCATGCGAGCTCACAAACAAGCTGGGCCAAGCGCAGCGCCTTGTAAGCGGAGGCGGAAGAAACAGGAACGAATAAACCGGGTCAAGCACACACGACCGACTATGACTGGGGTGACTGCGCAGCTAGCACGTGCATGTACTGTACGTACGCTGCTCAAGTGAGAACGAGTCAGATCAGCCGATGAGGAGCTAGCTTCCACTGCCACCACTCGATGAAAGAGAAGACGTTGACGTCGGCGTCACCGCCGATGCCCCGGTCGGAGCGGGCATAGTCGCAGTGGACATCGCTCCTCCCGACGAAGACGCAGCGGCAGCAGCAGCGACGGCCTGAAGAAAGGCAGCCGCAGTGGCCGACTGTTGCTGCTGACTCGCGTAGTACGACTGCTGCTGTTGCTTAGCAGCAGCAATTAGGAGTGATTGCATGGCCGACTCATCGAGCTGCATGTAGGGCATCTGCATAAAAGCAGCCTGAGGGGACTGCTGCTGAATGGCTGCTGAAGGACCGAACCAAGCGGACGACGGGGAGAAAGCAGCCAACGCTTGACCAGAAAAGTCGTCGGTATCGCCAGCGAGGAGAAGGCGGCGATTGAGCAGCGCGCCTGCGGCCGACGAGACAGTGCCTACCGGCTGGGCGACTTGCGGAGGAGGTGTCTGCATGCGCAGTGCACTGCCGACGGCGGCGAAGAGGGGCACGTGGTAATATTTACACATTACGCGCGAGCACTTGCCCTTGGCGAAGTCACGGCATACAGTCACTTTACCATCGGCTGTCTCGACGTAGTCTGCAGAGAACGAGCGATTTAATAGTCTCTGGAACCACGGCTAAGTAAGCATACTGCGTACCTTCGGACAAATGGACGTAGCGACAGTTCGGGCGCTCGCAGTGGCCTTGCTTAAAATCGCGGCACACTGGGAGCGTGTCCAGTAACTAAAAGTTAGCAGACAACATATGCACGTCGGGAACATCAGTGAAGAGCAGCGTTCACAGCAACGAAAGAAACATGACAGCTCTACGTACGTACTATATGCAGCAACTGCTAGCGGTCGGCGGTGGGCACTGTCCAGAATTCTTTAACCTTTATACCACGGGACTGAGGCGGCACGTACGCATGTACGTACGAAGCCGTTTGTTTGACAAAATTCCAGTTGAGCGCCATCGAAAACAGTAGTGCAACCGCCGGCCGCTAGTAGCATACAGTCCGATCGGGCACTAATGATAAATACGCTCTAAAACTACGCGTTCGCAAGAGAAAAACGAGCAGCCGCAAAAGAACGAAATACGCGGCGCAACGAGTCGCAGATTGCTAACACTTTAACAGCACGTGCGCACGTACGCCCTGTCCCAAAAGATGTCGTCATCCAAGAATGTCCGTGCTCTCGTTCAATTCGAAAAGGGGCACGACAGAGTACGGTCCCTCCCACGAAAGAGGCTGATCTACGGTATTGTTAGTACTAGCAAGTAGCTACATGGTGCTCATCGAATGCGTGTTCAGCCTGCACGTACATGCGATTGGTTAAAACTCAAAATTTAAAACAAAAAGCATGCGAAAGTACCAGCACGTGCAGAGCTAGCTGAGCAGGCGGTACGTAATGACGAGAAGAGAGCAAGCCTGCAGTGCTGTACCGTGAGACTTGCTCACGGTAGGTACGCCTTGCATGCTTATGCATTGCACAGTTATACCTGACCAGCTTCATCAAAGTAAGCCACAGAAGCAACATTGTTAGGAATGCGCGCAAGAGGCGCCGATTGTGCGGACGAGAACATCGATTGTGGTGGCATGAGCGATGACGTCATCGACTGCTGAAACTGGGCAGCGGAAGCGACCGGTGAAGCGTAAGTAGGAGTGCTGTTAGCAGCACCGAATGCTGTAAGTAAAAGCAGACAAACAAAAGAAAAGAAAGCATCGCCGACGGGCGAGACGGACGGAAATGCAACGTGGTCAGCGATGGTGGACGGTGCACAAGCAACACACACAGTGAGTGAAAGTGTGAGTAACGTACGTTCGGATATCGACCGTATCCTGCTAGCACATAAAGTGAGATACGTACATAAGCAAAAACGGGTGCGGGTGTGAGTTCAAAAGAAATACGACAACCATCACCAAGAAGCCCCCGCAGCATTATTCCAGCGAACCTCGTACTTCGTGGCGTGACAGCAGCAAGCCCAGCTGCTGCTTGTCCCAAAGCGTACAGCTCGAGCTCGAAGTTAATGCTACTACGTACTACGGAGACACTGTTGCATCGAGCAAACAATGTGTTTAATTTTTAAGAAAACTTGAAGCCCATGCGTGGTTGGTACGCCAGAAATTTCTTTTAGCTGAATGCTTGTCCGAGTAGCTTGAATTTTTCCAGCCTTTTGTGCACAATTTGTGAGCAGAAACCGCTCTCTTTCTTTCTTATTTGAGGACACGCACGTATGACGTCACGTGACAGTCGAAATGCGAATAGCTCTTAAAACGGGTGGACACGTAGAAAGAAAACGGAACAAGAAACAAAAAACAGTCAAGCAGGGAAGAACAGTGACACATGGTCAGTGACAATGTTAGAGGTGGTGATGCACACGAATAGCTCAACTTGAAAAGCATTTTTCAACTTTTAAAAATGCAGGCTTTCAAGCACGCTTACGCTCACCATGGTCGCCACTGTAAGAGCAAGTTAGGTAGCCTCTTCTATAATTTATAGCGGAGCGGCCTCATTTCCTGAGATAGGAGTGACCGACCGGGTTTTAAACATGTACCCACACAACCACGTTCATCGAATCGGCTATGTACAGTACATACAATAAAAACTCGAACAAATACTCCATAGCATTTAAGGGCAGTGCCCTACTTTTCCACTTATAGCCCCGGGTCATAATCGGCAAAGAGTACCGACCCGAAAAACAGCGAAAAACTACGCCTAAGCTCTAAGTGGAAAAGTACGGGCAGCACGGAGGCTGAAACGCTGACGGTCTCCTGAAATGTCGACTCGACTCGACACTACCTCGTATAACTGTCGTGCGTACGTACATGGCATGGAGACGAACTGCGCTTGAAGACCAGCAGTGGTGGGAAACGTGGCAAGCTGTTGATAGGGTTGATACTGGAGCGCAGTGCCGCTCGCCAGTGCCGCGTGCAGAGCCGCCGCCGGTTGATAGACGGGCACGCCGCTTTTCTCGAGCGCGGCGCGTTTGTACGCACCACCACCCGACTGCTGCAAGGCCGCCTAGAAAATGGTGCACTGTCAGTGTGGACGGACGGACGTTAATGTCTCCGTATATCGGCGGAAATGACGTCTTAGGCAACTAGCTGATCAGATAAGCTGATCAGATAATTAGATGTATGCGCTCTGTCTATTTAGAAAAAAACGTTTAAGAGCGCTGGCGCCATCGACCGGAAAATGGGCGGGAGGGCGGAACGGCGCTTGAGGAAGCATGGAGTTCTTCGCTCGTTTGCATGCTGCTTTCTTCTCCTATAGATACCATACACGCTTCTAAAAGCTAAGCGTGTTTACAACCTATACGAACACGCCCCATAACTGGTGGCTCGAAAATTCTCAAGGTTCGTTCACTGACCTAATTCTTGAGCATCATTCAGGCACCGTAAATGTCACAAGCATTCAAGATTATTTCATCGCTGAGTCGTTTGTGCGTACGACAGATGGAGCTTAGACTAAACTGCGTGTGCAACCAAAAGAAAAGCGCATGCGCATTGATGGCCGGGCAAAACGATTAGCCGGGCAATGAACCACATCGATGTGACCTGTAGCGTAAGCAACTGAAAAGCACCTAGCAGCAGGCGACCATCCAGCTCTTGATTAGCTTTCGAACTGTGCCAACCCTTCAGGTGGAGACTGGAACCAACCATCGACCGGGAGTGTCAGGTCGGCTGGGATTGGTCACAACCCTCTACTGTAATGTGATGCACTGTATTTATTATGAAAAATAAATTTACGAGCACGGTCGTCTGTCTGTACCGGATAATTTGGCAAGTAGACCATCTGCGGCGACAGGCAGGCCAATCGGTGATAGTAGTTCGACAGCTCGTCCTCGTTCTAAATTTAGATAGAAAGTACCAACCACCCCGTGAATGAATGAAACAGGTCAAATGAATCGACCATGCGAGGACCCGCTTACATACGTACCGTACAATACGATTAGATATGGGACGAATGCAGGGAGGGAGGGGCACATCAATTAGCGCATTGTACGTAGTGCACAGTACGTACGCATACCAAGTGTAAAGTACGTTCTTTCTATTCTGACTGCACGCACTGTAAAAGTATAAAAGATGGACAGCGGCCGGCAACCAGCTCTGGGCCAAAATCGAGAAAGAAAAGGATTCTAAGATTCGGTACGCAAGTAGCGTACGGGTATGGGACTCAACCGTCAGTGTTTGTATAACTACGCCATGGTCTGTGTACAGACAGACGACTGCAGTGCGGTTGAAAATGCAGTGACAAGAATATTTGGTCCCAAATTTTGCTCTGTCTCTCAAGTTTCCACCATATCCACGTGTAAAACAATGTGCGACAGTCACCCGTGCTGTGCCGGCTGCAGCCAACGAATTAACGTTTCTTATTAACAGACTTGGTGAGTTGAATTCCTTCCGTTATACAGTATATCCTCAAACTGCTCTACTTACTACATTGTACTTTCTAGTAACACTGTTGCTTTATCGCTGCATGCGTGTTTCAACGCAATTTCCACGACGTACGTCAGTGTAAGCGACCCTGTTTATGCGTCCAGTGATACACCCTGGGAGTGGGAACCAGTCAGGCTTCGTTCACATACTAGCTTCGGTCAGTTCGAGAAAAAACTCACTCAAGCTCGTCCGACGTCATCACGTACCTTGCGTGTCTGTCGCTGCGCATTTAGCTGTACACGCGCGTATCATGTGTTCTGAACAGGTACGTTGTACCTGATGAGGTATGCACGTACAGTACGGCATGTACTATGCAGAGCTCAAAATCGAAGCCTTCTAATGCAATCCTCAACGCGTGTGAGCTATCCCCACGTATACAATGCCTGTACCTGCTGAATGTCCAAACAGTGCGCATGTATAAGTTGCACGTACATGGCGCCGAACGAGCCCGAGTGAGTGACCGCCAAGCGTGAAAAGCTTAACTAAACTAGACTGAGCAGCTAGCTGACTAGGACTAGCTCATCTCGCGCAACCACTCGAAAAGGTATGACTGACGTAAAATAGCCGACAGTGCAGACGCGAATGAGATAAGTAGGTGACGGGAATTGCGGCAATGGGTTAACCCAAGGCAGGCAGCCAGCCACCCGTCCATCCAGCGAGCCGAGCCGACATAGAAAACGTAGAGTAGGTCAGGCAAAAGTTGCAGGTACATACGTAGCGGAGTAGCAGCAGCGTAGCAGCACAACAAACGAGCGAAGAAAAAAGAGAGGAGCATGTCCGGCGCCGCAGTGAGCCGTGCGGGCGGGCGGCGTCGGCTGCAGCAGCATAGCAAAGCGACGTCGTTTAGTGTGTAGTGCAGCGAGTATCACTACAGTACGTACGTACGTACAGCATGCGTACGTAACTAAATAGAAATGTACGTACGCATGCTTTCGTGCGGTGTCGTGTTGTGCGCGTCTACTATACAGTTGTGCATACAGCTATAAAATAGTACGGGCACCCCCAGCAGGCTACGGTAGCGCTGCAGCACGCACGCAAGGCAAAACAAAGTGAACAAACGATCAAACAAACAAACGAACAGTCTGCATACCGCAGCAGCAGCCAAAAGAAGAGGGTCAGCAGTAAGAGCAGCAGTAGTGGCGGTAGCAGCTCCGCTAGGAGCCTTGCTCAAGTGAACGGCGGCGGCGGTGGCGGCGTCCTCAAGCGGACGTTTCTTGCTCGTCGATGATGACGACGCCGCTGCAGCGGCCGCAGCGAGCTGACTGTTCGCGAACAAAGCCGCAATATGGGAGGCAGGCTGTTGAACAAACAGAAAACACAGACGAATAGCTAGCCAAACATACGTACTGTACGTAGGTAAGCTTGCTTGGTAGCTGCGTACTGTGTACTGTACATGAAATATATTCTTATGTAGTACATATGTATATCTATGACGGTGATCGCACATGAAATTGATGGACAAACGCACGAGACCATTCACCACACAATGGCACCAAGCATTTGTATTTTTAATACCGTGTTGTGTATCACAGCCGCCACGAACTCAAATCGGACCCAGGCTTACTTTAGACGTACAGTGAGTAGGATATGCTACAGTACAAAAGGGTGTGTCGGGATAGGCCTCCTACTGCTTGCAGAGATCGCGAAGAGCAGAAAAATGGAAACGAAGCACACCGTAAGATTAATTTAAAATTCAGCCAGACAGGCAGCGGCGCCGTTCGATAGAGACTGCGAGTGCGGTGACGTCACTTGACTGAATATAAAACGAACCACAAATTTTCGTTCAAAACTTTGACGACCACCAAAAAAAGAAGTGCATGCAGTATAAACGTAAATATATAATACGCGACAAAAATGCCCAACAAGCGACCCTCTGGTTATCTCCGTTTAGAAAAACACCCGTCGACCCTACCGCTCTCAAGTTCATGTGGGCTGCGCGAAGTTACTTAGGTATAATTTAGTGTTTCTGCGCGCAGTCGCGCACGTTAGGGCACACTGTGACTTCTGTCTCTGTAATCTGTATAGCCAAGTACGCGGTGACTGCATTTCTGCGGTACGCGTGGGGTACGTACTGTACGCATATGCATTACGTTGTGTGCATAGCCTACTATAGCGTCCTTTTCCGATAAAAGCCCCTAGGTGCCCCGGGCAAGTGGCAAAAGGGGTACTATTTGGAAACTAGTTCAGCGCGACTGCGTACGGTACAAGTGTAACTCGCAGCCTGGCATGATGTACAGCGCGACTACTTTGCAAAACCCCCGTTTTAATACAGCTGTTCACAATGAGCACTTTGACCCACTGACCCGAAGCCCAAATAGCGAAGACACTGCGGAAAAATAACATACTTTTGCACTAAATGAGCAAAAGCTATAAAGCGCCCAGACTAGAAGCGGAAAAGTACGCCACCTGACTAGCATGCACGCTAGCGCTGCGGCGAAGCTAATGTCTTGAACAAAAACAAGCGGGATACGTAAAACGTACGATGTGTATGTACTGTAGATGTACGCGCTTAGAAGCAGCTAACATAAGCAGCAGATGGCACAGGCGGTCATCAGGCGCTGGAAAGACAGACGGGCACAGAGGTGGAGACTAGACGAAAAGAAGAATAACACAAGCAGAGTAGCTAGCTAGCACATACCATAGCCAGCGATGCGTGATGGGCGGGCGACGCTTGCTGCTGTTGCGAGGCGGCTGCTGCTGCGACGAGCTCAGCGAGGGTCGCAGAGTTGAGTGTATTCGCCGTACTCGTTGCCGTAGCCTG
>JAQGBB010002762.1:0-10308 GCA_034691745.1 Prismatolaimus dolichurus | reverse complement strand
CCCCAAGTACCCTAAAAATTGCCCCAAATTACCCCTAGTGCCCTAAAACTACCCCAAAATTAGCCTAAGTTACCCCTTACCCTAACATTACCCTATTTTCAAGGTGTGCTCGGAGATCGGGCAAAATGGGTGCCCCACGGGGCCTGGAAAGAGCAAATTTTTTGCCCCCAACTACCATCCCTAGATATCCCCGTTAAACATACCGTTCCGCACAAATCCTGTTGTCTATAACCGAACAATACGTTGACAAAATGTTCGTTGCAACTATGAACGAGACCCGATGGAAGAACGGTAACGATGCCACTAAAAAGCGACATTGAATTTCTCACATGAATAGAGCAAAGATAGAGCAAACCTGATCGTGTTGTAGACGTAGATGAGAACATCGAATTGAGAAGCTACAAGGTGTAAATGCGAATAAAGAAATCAGTGGAAACAGAGAAGAGAGCAACGAACCCTTTGGGTTCACCAACTTCAGAGTGACGCGAACAGTGAGTGGAAATGCGGATCCGTTCTTTGCGGTTTTACCCGTCAAATTCTGGCGTTTATCACGCTACAAATGGAGACGCTCATGTGTTGCGTCATACACCGTAGACAGTTTGCAAGCCAGGAACCAACTGCGTTGCGTCATACACACGTACAGTACAAACTTCCGGTAATGTATTGTACATATTGCATGTATACATAGTGCATACTGTACATCAGGTTTCCGTACGTACATTGTTTTCAGCAAACGAGATAGCCGGAATGCAGTCGAAAATGCTCAAATTGCATAGTTCGTCGTTCGAAGCAAAGCCGAATATAACCGGCATCCGCGCATCACATGAAAGAATAGTACCCTAAAAACCCATATATACTGCCAACTCTCCCCACAGTACAACCATTATACCTGCTCATCAACAGTGCACTGTACCGAGACACGTTCGACCGGTTCGAGAACGGCCAAACATCGTTCCAGCATCTGTACATTCAAACTGCGTCGCCGATGTTTCAACCGATCGCCTTCAGCAATAGCAAGTGCAGCTGCTCCACCTCGCGTCTTCTGCGAGCGCCACAACGAGCCGACCGCAATCGACGCGCGTCGTTCCCCACCGATGGCAGGAGAAGTATCTGCAATGGCTTGATCCGCGCGTGAAAGAGGTTCCAACCAGATCGCAACCGGTAGGATGACACCAGATGAATCGACAATTTCAATCACTTTTCCGTGCACCGGAATAAGAGCACCGTTTTGGTCGATTTCGGTCCGGTCGATTATAGCGGGAACGGGTTTGCTACCACTGCTCACAGTTCCGTCCGCTGATGGAGGCCTGACAATCAAGTTGAGCAACCTGCAACACTGCTCTCTAAGTATGCGGGCGAAAGCAAGAATTGTACGCTTACGTACTGTACGTAACATGTAGCGCAGATAAACACTATACTGCACCAAAGCTGCCGCCCTTACTTCTGGCCTACAAGTGACGACTGATTAGCCGAGAAGAGACTGCACGCCATGTCATTTGCAGTGAGTATCTCCGACGTTCGTTTATCGATGGTTAAAATCGCCTTGTTCGGATTGCGCATAGCGACAGGCGCCACAGCGGACGACTGAAGCATCGAAGACGCAGCAGCCGAAAGTCCACCCAGGCCATTCGTACTTGCACTCGGTGAAAGACTACCGCCGTAGCTGGCAGCTGTGCCAAAGAACAGGTTGAAGAACGACAAAGATCGGTCGCCACCACCGCTAACAGTGCCAGCCGCACTGACACGCCCACTCTGTTGGGCAGATGCACAATCTCCTCCCGGTGCAGGGGCTGGCGCTCTCGGGGACGGCACCATAAGGAGGTTACTCTTGCTGCTGCTACTTGCCGAAACAGAAAGACTCGCACCACTTGCATGGTGGTGACTCGTCGCCAGCGGGGGGAGAAAATTTCCGCGAACCTCGCAGGGCGTGTACGAAACTGACGACAGCTCGGTGCCTATACGAAGCAAGTCGGTGCAAACACAGCTGTCAACACACGCCAAGCAGTGCATGCAGGGGTGTACTGTACGCATTTAAAACACACCACGAAAGTCGTCGAGATCCTTCACATGATGGTGCTGGACGTGTCCCGCACCGCGAGGCAGACCTCTCGCAGCGCCAAAGCTGCTCATTCTTGTTAAACCAACACGAACGTTTCCGTCGTTCGAGGAATGTGAATGTGAGCTCAGTGGAAGAGATTTGTTTTGGCGTTGTTTAGACTTGAAGAAAAACAAGAAGAAAAAAAGAGTATAGAGCACTTGTGCATCACATTCACGCTAAATTTCCGCCGTTCTGCTACACCATGACGCCTACAGCAGACATGCATTCATTTCATGGGTGTCCGCACCTTATACAGTAAAGGTAAAGTAGCGGGGTGCCGAAGCAGGGGGCCAATCCCCTCTCAGAACTGATGATTTATCCGCAGTCTTACACCTGAGGTGACCCTGGGCACGGGGCAGACGCACCGCAGGTGAAGACCTGGTCTTTACCCCCACCAATATCGACCACGCCTGGCGGAAGCATAAGTCCCGAAAGCAGACTGATTATCCACCGGGATGTGCACACACCATGAACCCTTATACAGTACACATCTGCAGTTCAAACTTCCAAGTAGCGTAGAATTCTCTGCTAGTAATTCTCGAAACTCGGACCCAGCCGACATTTCACATAACGAGAAGAGAAAGATGCACCTTCTTAATTCAGTGATGACGTACGCGAACACTACAAAAATCACGAACGACAAATCCAAGCGCGACTCACCGACAAGAGCTGCTCATGACGATAGGTTCGATAAAGCGGCAGCCCGTTCGCAGACGAGGCAGTCGGCTGATCTAGGCGAAGCTGCTGAAAGTCAACACAATAACAAGACGTCAGAGAGTGAATCAATGCGTCGACGAATGACGAAAAAGACGAGCAAAGGCAGCCAGAGGCGAATGCGAAAGTTAAGAACACATTATGAGGGACAAAATGATGCCGTAAAAAGAAGCTCGTCAAAGCTAAAGCTTTGGCCTACTGCGCCTATGCATGCATCTATTCGCGCAAGTCCGACACGCATGGAAAGAAAGCTTCGTCAAATCAAGCGCAAAACATGCAGTCCGCTTTCTCCTATTAATACACGCTCTAATAACGTGTTCGATACATGCGCAAAAATCGCCCTGCCGCCACTAATTAGCGCCGCGTACGCTCCGAGAAGAAGCCGCCCGCTTCGTTCTTTTTCAAAGCGCACAGCAGGTACGTCAAAAGAGATTTTTCGAATCAAAAATGCGCGACGACCGACATGCAACTTGGGACGTAGAGCTTTCTCACGCGCATTAAATTCGAAAGCACAGAATAATACGCCAGCAGAGGCACGCAGAGAAAAACAGAGGAAACATAGTGCAAAGTAAGACTATTAGACGTACGCAGAAGCCTGCTTGCACGCACAACATTCTCACCATAATTGACGCCGTCGATAGA
This sequence comes from Prismatolaimus dolichurus, assembly GCA_034691745.1. Taxonomy (NCBI): domain Eukaryota; kingdom Metazoa; phylum Nematoda; class Enoplea; order Triplonchida; family Prismatolaimidae; genus Prismatolaimus; species Prismatolaimus dolichurus. The sequence continues at coordinate 6,854 of JAQGBB010002762.1, read as the reverse complement.
GGCCGAGAAGTCGCTGATGATCGCACTCGCGCGCCTGCCCTCAGTCGCGGCACATCCCGACTATTCTCTTTCTCGTCATCCATCGTCGCATTATTGCACATCTAAACTGCATACGTGCATGCATGCAAGCCAATGAGGTCAAAACAGCACAAAGGACAGTACGGTGGCAAGGTTTAAACACAAATTGAACACCAAAACGTTTGTATTCACTAAACGAAATGCTTTCTCGTCCAAAACGCCGGCAGAAAAGGCACTACTTTGAAAACAGCTTCCTTGTCTGAACCGCATGTAATAAGCCCCAAGACACGTTCGCAATCATGCACATGCGTACCTGCTAACGGAAACCACCCAGACGGAGTAAGCACGCCTTTAATGCATTCATAAGAGAGAAGAAAAGTGAACGATCGAGACCTGAAGACAAACAATATAAGACCCAAAAATCACTACAAAACTTGTGTGGATGGCCAGAAACGAACTGTCCACTCAATCACTGCTCCGTCCGTACATTCAGAATAAACGTATTCAGATCAGATTCAAAAGACCAAACACGTCCGCAGTTGTCGAGCTTTGCACGACAGAAACTTTCTCGGACCTCAAACCCACTTGTCGGGGAAACATTTCCAGACACCATAGAAAGAAGAAAATAGTCTGCCTAAGTATAAACAGTCTTCCCGAGTACACATAGGGTTGGCAAAATGGGTCCCCCCGCCCCAATAGGGCAAATTTTTAAAAATGCCACCCATACCCCAACGACATTTTTTTCGAAAATTTCTTCAAGTTTTTCAAAATTCCACTATTTTTGAGCAAATAACGTGACCGAATCGTTCTGTTCACGAGGGCGTACAATTTAGCACTATTAGTGATGCATATTAGCTTGGTTTTAGTCTGAAAAATTTGCCTCAAAATGGGAGGCCCCATGGATGATGGGGGAGGCAAAATTCCCCCCAAACGCCAACCCTAGTACACATACAGTCTTTCTAATGTCGGCCAAGAAAACAAGCTGATCAAGCGAGTCATCAGTCAACATCCACTTCAGGTGGCACTAAAACGAACCTCCTAGTCCAAATCGATATGAATAGGGTAAAGAACATAGAAGAAACGATAGCGACAAATAAAACGAATGTGTACGTAAAAAGTTTCGGAAGACATATAATCGGTGCCATTATGTCACCACCGGTTGTGGTAGAGCAACCGCTTCACCAAGTGATTCGAGCAACTCTTTGCGATAATCGTCAAAATCTCCATCAATCTCGTTAATTGCCTCGCTTTCGACAACCCAGAGTTGGCAGTTAGTCTCGCGAATAAGTCGTTCGTCATGCGAGACCATAATGACGCCTTGAAAGAAAAGTGCATTTCGCATCGTTTACATACAGTACATACAAAGCGATAGATACCTCCTTTGTAATGATTGATCGCTTCAGCAAGAGCATCGATTGATTCAATATCGAGATTGTTCGTCGGTTCATCCTAGAGCACAAACATTTCAGTCCATTTTCCGTCAACTATACGTACAGTACATTAAATCTCTTCCTTCCCGCATCAAATGCAGTCCTACCAAAATCAAGACATCAGGCGCACTAAGAATCAATTCCGAAAGTGCCACCCGTGCTTTCTGTCCACCAGATAGATCCCGAATCTTAATCGTATGAGCATGTCCCTGAAGACCGACACTGCCCAGATTCTTGCGAGCATCCTGATAGTTAAGATTGAAGAGACGCTAAAAGAACAAAATAAAAAGACATAAAAGTTGTTTATAAACCACTCTGATGAAACCTGTAAATATTCAACTGGAGTTTCCTCCACATTCAAATGCTCGGACGAATGTTGATCAAAACGACCAATTCTCTACAGTACATCAAAACATGTTAACTGTACATCCACAAGTAGTGGATGTCAAGCATACCAATCTGTGATTCTTACGCACGTCTCCTTTCATCTTGAAAAACACGGAAAGTCAAGAAAGATTTGAGACAACGACGGGAAACTCACCGGTTGTAACTGTCCCATAAGCAATTTTAGAAACGTCGACTTGCCAACACCGTTTGGACCGACAATTGCCACTAAAAATAAGTATGTTTCACAAATATATTTATCCTATTGACCAAAAGAGTCGTCAGTTTCCAAAATTCCCGCCTTAAAAAAATCGAAATTTTTAAAAAATTTCGCCAACCTAAAAAATATTGATTTTTCTTTTCTCCTCCTCACACGTCTGCACATCGCCATCACCATAAATGAGTCTCACCTCTCGAAGACAGATCAATACCAAAATCGAGTTTAACAAACAACGGTTTCTGTCCATCGTAGCCAAAGTCGATTCCTGCATGGACGATCAAAAAAGAATGCAAAAGAAAGAAGAAAACCCCAATCGAAAATAAGAATACCATGTGCGCCAAGAATAGGCGGTTGAAGTGGTGGCGGATCAGGAAAAAGAAACTTGACAACATATTCTTTCGGTCGTTGCATAAGTTGTTTCGGACCCATATCGTCATCGTCGTCTTTTTTCAAGTCACCTCCAGCGCCTTTACCACGTTTTGATTGCTGACCGACAACTTTCGCAGTCTTCGACAAAATGAACATGACTGTCCATAAATCGCTTTGTGTACAGTACATACACACGCCCATAGGGCTTTCCGTTAGGGGGGCCAAATTTGATTGAAAATCGAATATCGAAGGTTGTCTAAGAAAACAATAATTTTTGATGGATTTTCTTCATAAAAATTAATTTCATTCGCTTTTTCGCCACAAAAAGAATCTAAATATTTTTCTTTACCCCTGACCCCGTTATTATCACCCCCTAAAACGTACCGCTTGTTTTCCCGACTTTCCCGCCTTCTTCAACTCCTTAATCTGTTTCTCCTGTCGTTCATATTCCTTCTGCAATTCCTTCCTCTTCTGAACGACCATTTTCTTAAACTGCGCTAGAAAATTCAAAACAACAAAAGCTTCACACATTAAATCTCTCCCTCTACACCAAACATACAATAGTTTCCCTTGTAATAAAACAACTTCTGCATATCCAAATGGATGATATCCGTGCAGACATTATCCAAGAAACTCTGGTCGTGCGAGACAATAAGTAGTGTCTTTTTCCAACACTGTAAATAACTAAAGCAAAATCGTTCTTTAAAAGAGCTAATCTTCTTTCAAACCAATTAACCCACTTGTCCAACCAAATAACAGCGTTCAAGTCAAGATGGTTAGTCGGTTCGTCGAGAAGTAGCAAAGTCGGTTCGACAAACAAGGCACTAAATATTCAAAAATACGCCTGTGTAAGTCTATCCAAATCGAAAATTTTTTTTCCATTTTTGCAAAATTTTCCAAACTGGTTTTTTTCGGTAAAAATCTGGTCCTACCCCTGAAGGATCCCCCCGGAAATTATTTTCAAAACAGCGGGACGCCTTTTAATTTCTATTTGCCCTTTAAATCCTATTTTACCCCTCCCCCTCCCCCTGAAAAACTGCTCACTCACGCCTACCGTGCCAACGAAACCCGCATCCTCCATCCCCCAGAGAACTGCCTGGTCGGTCGTTCCTGCATCTCTTTAGTGAATCCAAGACCCGCCAGAATCCTCCGCGCCTTAGCTTCCGCCCGATCGGCCCCAATAGCGCGCAATTCATCCGAAACCATTTTGAGTTTAGCATTGGCCTTAACATCTCCCGCTTCGAGTTTAGCAACAAGTTCTTTTTCCGCCTTCAACAATTCGAGTCGTTTCACGTCCGCGTTCAGGACTGCTTGAACAGCGGGGGTGTCGTCGACTTCGATTTCTATTCAGACAAAAAACTGGAGATACTTTTACGAAAGAACATCGACAAAGTACTGTACCTTGCTCACAGTACAACACATCGATGTTTGGTGGAATAGCCAACTTTCTATTGGCGATATGCTTGAGCAACGTGGTCTTGCCATACCTTGAAAACGAAAAATATTCGGGTGATATTTTTTGGGTAAATTCAAAGTACCGTAACACAGGTCGGGGTCTAATAAGACCAGTGAAATTAGTTTTTACCGCCGTGCCTTTAAAAGTACGTTAACTTTTTCGTCTATTTTTAAAGCGCTGTGACAACATACAAATATACAACGACCAGTTTACCCGTTGGGTCCAACCAAACCATATTTGCGTCCAGCAGCAATCGTCAACGTGGCATTAGAAAACAACTCTTTTCCTCCAGCGGAAATGTTAAAATTTTCGACCTAAAATAAGCGCTTGTACAAGTTTGGACAAGAATAAAATGGCTAAACCTTGATGTCAACAGCGTTTTCCATCTGCGCCAATTGTGCATCGGTGATGACCCGTTGCGAGACCGTAAACTGTTCGCCAACATTCTGTCCACAACCAATACCAATAGTTTCGCCTTCTTTTGCCGCCAACTCGTCATCTTTCATCTTCTGTGCAGCCATCTCAAATGAACATTTAAAACATCTTTTCTACATTCAGTGGACAGAACTACACACTCACGTACAGTACACATCTAACACAACGGTTAATTTCACCTCTTTCTGCGTTTTCTTCTTCTCTTTCCGCGTCACTCGTTTTTCAATCGGTTGTTCTTTGTCTTCCGAACCCTCGGTCACAGGAGCAACACTGTCTTGCACAGCTACAAGACGTCAAACAAACACAAGTTTCCTAGCCTAGACACAAATACATACACCCCACATTCTGCTGCAAAGTGCATGACATTTCCAGTCCCAACCCCTCATTGCTTCAAATCGTTCATCTTTTCCATAAAACCTCACCAAACATTAAGAAAACACTCGCAATTCAACTTACCTTCATCGACAACAAGCTTCGCCTCCAATTCGTCAGCGACCTTATCAACCTCGTTTGCAACCTCAACAACTTGCGGTTGAGAACTCTTTTTCGTCTTTTTCTTCCCCTTTTCATTCGGTGCAGGTGGCGTCACTTTTTCGGTGTTATCGTTAACCGTTCCGTCGGTCGGATCCTCTTTGACTCCTTTCTTCGTCACTGGCACAGAAGTTGTAACTAAAAGTTGAAGTAACTTCTACATCTTTAACCTTCTATGCAACAACGTACAGTACGTACAATACACTGCTAGTGCTTATGCATACCTGAATCGGACTTGGTAGTGTCGTGTGAAATAGTTAGATTCTTCAATTTTCCCGTCAATTCCTTCTCGTCAGATGCAGTGCTCAACTTGCTAGACATCTCGTCATCAGCTTCCACTTTCTTCCCTTTCGTCTTTTTCTTCCCCTTCTCATCAAGCACCGCGGGAACGGAAGGCACTGACGGGGCTTCAACCGTCTTTCCAGAGACTGAAGAGGCGATGGCCTAAAGACGAGCCTCTTTGAACGCAGTCGCGAGGAAATACATATTCACAATACACTCGTTTGTATACCTCGCAAGTTTCGCTGAAGCTTACCTCCTTCTGGACCTTCTTCTCCACCTGTGGCTTTTCAATCGACTGCTTGCTGGTTTCTGCTGCGGCAATGACTTCACTCTTCTTGACCTCTTTGCCTTTAACGTCTTTTGTCGAAGCGATCGGAGCTGAAACTGTAGCAGAAACATTTGAAAAATAAAAGAACTCAAGATTCCAATGATGACTGAACGTATGCCGGCCAGCTGTACCTAGAGTTTCTTCTTCTTCCTCGTGTTCACTTGCACTCTCCTCGTTTGCTGCAAGTAGCGAAAACGCATTCGCTTTACCCGCCGGACGAGCTTCCTGCTTTGCTGGTTTCGCGGACTTCGCGTCATCTTCATCCGACAAATTATCAGCGCCAGCTTTGGTGTCAGTCGTGGTTATCGTCTGTTTTGCTGGTTCATTGTCCGCTTCATCCAACCAGTCGTCAAATTGTTTTTTCTTCCTCGCCTGCGCCTTCTTGCTGCCTCGTACCTTCTTCGTCTTGTCAGCACCGTCGTCATCCATGTGTTCGACAGTCTTTCGGTCATCTGCGGTGTCGTGCTTGCTGACAGCAGCTGTAGATGCAGTGTGATGTGGTTCATCGTCGGCATCATCGGATTCGTCGTTCAACTGTTTCTTCTTTGTTGCTTGTGCTTTCTTCCCACCGGGCTCAGTCTTATTCTTATGACCGGCAGCAGGCCGTGCGCTGTCGACCTCCTTGGAATCACCATCGCTTTCATCGTCAATACGCTTCTGCTTCTTCTTTCCTGCTGCCTTCTTGCCGCCCCGCAACTTCTTAGTCTGCTCATCGTCTTCGCTGTCACTGTCGTCACGCTTCGTTGCAGCCGGCTTTGCCGCTTTCGTCGCGACTACAGCAGGTTCGGCTTGTTTTGAATCGCCGTCGCTTTCATCGTCAATGTGCTTCTTCTTCCCCGCTGGAGCTTTCTTGCCGCCTCGCACCTTCTTTCGTTCCTCGTCATTGTCTTCATTGTCACTATCATCTCGCTTCGTTGCAGCCGGCTTCGCCGCTTTCGTTGCAACTACAGCAGGCTCGGCTTGCTTTGAATCACCGTCGCTTTCATCGTCAATATGCTTCTTCTTCCCAGCTGGAGCTTTCTTGCCGCCTCGCACCTTCTTTCGTTCTTCGTCATTGTCTTCATTGTCACTATCATCTCGCTTCTTTGCAGCCGGCTTTGCCGCTTTGACAGCAGCAACCTTCTCCTTTCCCGGCTTTTTAGCGGCTTCGACGGCTGCTTCAGTCTGCTTTACTTCGTCGTCGCCCTCTTCGAGTTTTCCGGCACTCTTTCCTTTTCTGTCTTTTGCAGGCATGTTGCAGTTACAGCTGCGGAGGTTGGCTGCAAAAAATAAATAACATTATTCGGCGAATTTCCCAGAATTTCGGTAAAATTACCAAAAATTGGCACAGATTGTGCTAAGTACTTTCATCACTACGACTAAAATTGCGCAAGTAGTCGCAAGTAATAAAAATAAACATTT
>JAQGBB010002761.1:0-10308 GCA_034691745.1 Prismatolaimus dolichurus | reverse complement strand
GAAGCCAAGTGCAGTTTGGTCGAGAAACCAAAAGGCTCCAGAGGCGACTGCCAAAATCACTGCCGCGATCAGATACATGACAGCCCAAAATGCCGAATAGACCATCTCCTGAAAGACGACATAACGAAGCAGCTACATGGGACATGCAGCTATGATGTCACATCCTGAACGTGGTAATGGTTTGCTGACTGACCCAGAGTGACGCAACATACGCACGTAATGTGTGTACATAAACAAGTAAATCGGCAAAGCCGAAAAGGCATCCTGCCATAAAGCAAAAAAACAACGCACACTACGCGATACCGTGTACTAACGCCTCCTCCACGTCCGACAAGAAAAAATACACATAGGCAACTTGCAACTTTTCGATATGTTCTGGAATAGCCTGGAACACCTGGAACAGCCTGGAACACTATGGTGTTCCACCAAACCGTCTGGAACATAGTGCACCATGATCCTCTGGACGTCCGCTAACTTTCAATTTTTCGAGGGGGGAGAAGGGGAAATTTTGGTCCGAACAGTTGGCTATCCTTTTGTTTGCGCCCTTTGGGCTCCAGGCAGGATGCCATAATGTGTTTATAAGCGCTGCTATCACGTGTCCCAAAAGTCCCCGTACGTTGGCCGGTTTTCTCAAAATTTCAGAGCCAGTTTTCTCCAGACTGGCTGAGCATGTACCGGGCTCCAAAGTACCAAAATAATGACCACAATTTGGCCGTTATTTTGACGTATTGGAGCACGCTGCATGTTCAGCCAGTCTGGATAAAACTGGCTCTGAAATTTTGAGAAAACCGGCCAACGTACAAGGACTTTTGGGACACGTGATAAATGCATTTGAAAAGAAAAAGCTATCTAGAAATCGAAAAGTCAGTTTGACATGAGTCATATGTACGTGTGTTTCAAGATAAAAGCAGACTTTACAACGGGAATCCACGGAAAGCGTGTGAGTGTATCCGGAAGCCGCAGGAGATAAATCGTTGAGACGACGAGCGTATTCAAAGAAGCGCACACGATGACGAACCAGACAAATCCTATGGAGGAATCGGACGTTCCGCCAGCAGAGCCGACGCAAATTGCCAGAAGCACTCCTAGAATCTTTTATAAAACTTTATCATTTTCGTCATCGACTATTATCAGCAGTGGTCAGATCGTCCGCTCACTAGTTCCAAGATCTTCAGAATTCCCAGAACGCTGCTGTAAAAATAGGAAAGATTGAGTTGAATTCCCCCTGGCATTGCTGTTGTCAACAATACAGTACAGCGTGAGCTCAACACAAAGCAAAACGGATGGCCACAGCGGCCGAATTTAGTATGGTATTTGGTGGTATGATACGCGTACAATAGTAGTACTTCTTATCAGTGTATGACGCATCATACATAATGTTGTTTGCGACTGCGAGGTACCCAGCTACGACATCTGTAGAGCGGCGAGCGGTGTCGCACGAGTAGTGTACTCTGCAAAATTACGAAAACGGCGTTTATTTTAGCTCCAACGGCGCCGCTCGTGCACCACTGCTCCGACCGGGCTGCGCAAGAGCTCTTCAAAAGCTGCGAGCATAGGCTACCACAGCTTACCTCAGTCACCTCGAAATTCGTCCTGGCGGCCGAGAACGGCCGCCGCGAAGTTTGAAGAGGCGAACCCTAAAAAATCGAGGCTGTGCGATTTCGAAAAAGTTGGCTTGTCAAAAAACTGAAGGTGCCAATCGATTTGTAAGCGACTCGCAATAATCAGTGTAAAGCAGCGTGAGTTTAGCGTTTTTTAACAAAAAGTTATGTGATGAGGTTGTATGTGCAAAAATAAGAAAAAAGCTTTACGAGCGACTGCAGATAAAACCAACTACTGAGTTGCTTAATTACAGCCATATTCGTGTTTAGCCTATCAAAATTAGTGAGACTGCCAAGTTCGAACTCGCATACGCTAAATTTTCAGTCAACGCAATGCCATAAGCAGCTGATAGAACCTATTTTGAGGGTCTTCTACACAGCACGAGCAAGTAGAAATTTTTGAAAATCAAGTTCGCGGTGCCCTCATGCCGCGTACACGCGGAATCGAGACAGGTCATTCAGCGCGCATTGTCGGCCAGAATTCCTGCTACAACTCGCCTTTCCCTCACTCGGTCTCATCTTCTCTTCTGTCCGAGCTGTTGGCGCCGACCACTTTCCACCAAATTTTTGCCTTAGTCTCCCACGTGAAAAAGTGCATCCCGAAACGAAAAATATTTGCTCTGCATCCCCCAAATATCCCCCGAAACCCCCATAATAATTTGAACCTAGGTTTGCCCAAGCTACCTCCACAAAAAATTTCAGCTCGCTAGCCCTCCTCGAAAGATATGGCGCCGGCGACAGACACACACACACGACCCGCGGGAATAGGGTCACTGACGTGCGTCATGGCCCTAAAAATCGCTAAAAGCATAAGCTATAGATTGGGGAGAGAAGAGTAGAGTTCTGGGATTACGGTACAGGCGCAGCACTTGGCTGGTTGTGGAAAAAGTTTCAATCCATCTTTCTAAACAAATCCCGTGGCGCGGGTATTTGGGGGCTTGGTTCTCGCACACGTTGTCTGCTCCCAAGCAAGGATTACAAAGTAACTCTCCAGTTTCAGGGCTGAACCAAACAAGGGTTTACGGCCTTTCAAAGTAAAAACCTTTTAAAGTAAAGTAAAAAGCGTTTCAAAGTAAAGTCCACTGTCCGTCATAAACAACGCACGCGTTCTGAGAAACCTGGGTTTTGTAAAGCTCTCGACGCTCGTTTCAGCAAGATTAAGCGCAGCTCGTGCGATGAGTATTACTGGAGATATGGCCTCTTAAATTCGACATTTTTGCCGATTTGACTTTGACATATTTTGAAAGGCACAAAAATGCCAACTTTAGACGGTCATACCTTGAGTAATGCGCACTGCACAGAGTCGCGCTTAAGCTTGCCGAAACGAGCGTCGAGAGCCCTATAAAACACATGCTTTATCCCTGAACACACTACCTTAGTACGTATGCACAGAACCTTCAAAGTTGCTTTCTTGGGTGCTATACCCTGCATGACGAAATTTTTTTTGCTTGAGGTATAATATATGTTTGTTAGCTAACTCCGCCGTGTATGGGCACAAAATTACCAAAATTTTCGTACTGATACAGTTTTTCGAGGCGAACACAAAAATTTAAATGCGAGTTGCTTTTGTACTGAAAATAATTGGAGACAATTCAAAATCTGTTTGCAACGCTGCAATTTGAATGCGCGTCTTATTTTGTCCATGCAACAAGCAATATTTATCCCTCCATAGCGCAGGCCCTCGTCATTGTGTATAGTCTCCATTTTGCTCCATCAAAACCGCGTCTTAGTAATGTTTTGGCTCTTTATTTCGCAGCGTTCGCTTGCTGTAATCAGGAATGGGCGATGGTCGTAGAGAAAAAAATTTGCAACAAAATGATCTATTGCGCGATAGGACTCCATGTCGGCTGCAACCAGCAACTTCTGGACAAATTTAGGACATCTCGGCAGTTTTCAACGACATACTCCATCGCAGCAAGTTTAGATGTTGCAGGCAGCATAAAACCGGACATAAAGCCGAGTCTTGCGAATTTTTTGACGTATCGATTGCCGCAATATCTTTAGCAGATCTTGTTGCCATGGACAAATCGACCTTCATAGACATATATTGTACCTTAAAATAACCCAAAAATAGCCCTGGTGAGATCAAAAAGTTGATTTCGAAGAAAAAATTCAGCCCTGGGTGTCGACTCCAACCGACGCAGTGGTGAATTCAGTAAGACTAGTTTTCTTTACTACTTTTAGTTTCAAAATGTTTTCCCACACTTTTCTGATAAAAATAAGCGGTCACGCATCAGAGATAGGGTTGGCAAAATGAGGCGCTCCACCCCAAAAGCCCCCGCAATATCCTCCCAATATGGCAAATTTTGAAAAATTTTAAACATGCCCCTTCAACCGCCGTGTTAGCTTGCTTCGGTTTTAAAAATTTTTTGCCTGAAAATGGGGGACCCATGGGGATGGGAAAGGCAAAATTTTGGCCTTTTCCCAAATGCCTACCCTATCAGAGAGCGTGTAGCAGGACACAAAGCATACAGTTTTTTTTGTTTTTCTCAAAAAGCGTGAAATATGCCTTGGGTCCTTTTTGCTCTCGACAAGCGATTTGTAAAATGTTACAAAACTTACAAATTCGGTAGTTTATGAAATTTTTGAAATATCTGAATTTGAAGAAAAAACCGATATATTTTTTGTTTCTGGTAGGCAGATATTGACGCAGAATGGTGCTCAAGATTGAAACGAAGAAATGAAATCGACGACGCCGATTGGTTCCTTTGCAGTTCGGATCTCCTCTCCTATTCCCTGCAAATAGCGCGTGGAATGAGGTTTCTCGTCGAGCGCCTTCGATTCCTTCACCGCGACCTCGCGACGAGAAATGTCGTCATGTCTTCGAGGCACGTCGTAAAAATTGCCGACTTTGGCCACGCCCGAGAGGCGCTGACGTACGAGTGCAAATCCAGCAAGGTACTAGGAACGATAAGCTTCTGCTGCAGTCTGGAAGAGTTTTTCGTTCGTAGAATTTGCCCTACGTCCGTGCACCGGAAGCAAAGCATCAACTTCATTTCTCGCAATCGTCGGATGTGTAAGTGCCAAAATAAATACGCCTGTTTTGAGAGTGAGAAAATTTATAAGTACCACTAGGAAAGGCACAACCCGAGGAAATCCTTCGGGGAGATTTTTAGCAGTCTCCCCGAGCAAAAATTTTTGTGTTGTACCATAGAAATTTTTGGCAAAAAATCGACTTTTGCTCACAGAAAATCTGTTTTGTTGGGGAAAACGTTTTTTTCTCATAAAAATCATTTTATTTACTAAAATTGGTAACCAAGAGATGCTTGTTGGTTTTTTAAACGCTATTTTTAGCTTACATTTCTCAGCATCATCACCATCCCCGGAGCGATGATCAGGCCATAATCCCGTGTCTTTGCTGACTACAATTTAATCAGATATTGCAACAAGTCGAATGCACCGATCCGAGAGGCCCACTGACGCAATGTGCCAGTGGCCCTAAAATTGCGATGGCAGTAAAATTTGCGTTATGGTAGGAGTGCACAGACGAAAATTGAACAAATCCGTCATGGCGTTCTGAAGCACTAACTATGAAAATTGACACGTCATGTGCCAGTGGGTCTGAAACTACTAATTGCAAAAACTATCGATGACACTACATTTCCAGAGCATACCATGACGACAACGCATGTACAAAATTGCAGCAAAATCCGTCCATGCATTCTCAACTCAATTGCCCAAAGCACACGATTTTTAGTATGAGTATCGATCACCGTTCTCGGGGAGCAGTAGATTCTCGAGGAACCAATCTGCAGTGACACTCCACGAGGCTATCTATAGAATAAAAGAATTAGCCCGCTAGCTCTCTTCGTTCGAGAACTACGTGATGGACGGACGGACGGACGCACAGACACCTCCGATTGGATAAGGCACACTGACGCGCGTTAGTGGGCCTAAAAAGTACGAGACTGCGAAGAGTAGGCACATATGACTAGTAGGAAGAGAAGTGTCGAAAAACGTTAACTTTTGTCCTGACGTTATTCGTGAACGTCTTTTTTTGGCTTTGTTTCCAGCTTCAGCTTCGGTGTTGTGGTGAGCGAAATCTTCGGTTCAGAGCCGCTTATGTGAGCACAGAAGCACATAAAGCGACACAGCACGGGTCGTACTCCCATCCGTCGTGAACGTTTTCATTGCTACGGTATCATAACTAGGTCGAAGCTAATGGAAATGTGCTGTTCCACGGAGCCGGACAATCGTCCATCATTCTCCGAGTGTGAAGAACTCATCGGAAGACAACTTCTTGAATGCAACAAATATGTGGGTTTAGACTAATGGCATCCCTGGCACATAAGTGTTGCAAGTTTGCTCCTTTTTCCAGATGCGCGATTGGGTTAGCCTAGTTTTGAAGCGAGAAACTGAAAGACTGGTCGAAAATCCTCATTACAGCATTTTTGAAGGTGATGCGGCCGACCATATGTGTGGGCAGTCGAGGTCTTTGATAAAAGACCCAGAATCTACGTCAGCACACTATGTTACTGATGTCAGCATGTCTGTAGAGCGTGCGGTGGTCAATGTCACATCCGCAAGGTTGATGAGCTTTTGAAGAAAACAGCGTAGTTCTTTTGAGTTTTATCTGGCTACGTTACGAGCACGCCACAGAGTTGTTTAACTCGCATACGGTATAGTTCTAGTCAGGCAGCCACGCTCAATACGTATTAACATTAAATAACGCTGTATGTAGCTACTCAACATACGGAACTAAATTTATGTATGCCCAGCGCGCATCTGCTTAAGATCTTCAGCTTATCACAAAACCCCGGCCATGTGTGTACACACGTGGCTATTAACCTGGCGAATGGGCACACACGTAATATGCCAAAGGACACACAGAACAAGAAAAAACTGCCGAAAAGAGATACACAAGTAAAACCGCCGGGCAGCGGAAGAGCATCCTGCCTGTGGCACAAAAATCGAGGCGGATACACTAAATGTTCTGGAACACTGTGGACCACCCTGCAACAGCCTGGAACACCCTCAGCCAGTCGGGACGCTTCGCGCTTCGCTCCCCGACATTTACTGCACTTTCTCTAGAAAAATCGTTCGGATTATTTTTTGCGAACTTTCCGGAACACTCTGGAACAACCTGGATCATGTTTGAACATTCTGGAACATTAGGTGTTCCACGACTTTCCCGTGGGGTATACTGTCCTATGATCTCCTGGACGTCCGCCAACTTTCATTTTTTGTTTTGGCAAGATAACTGTTTTAGAACATGTTCAGGAACACTGTGACACACACTAGAGCACTATACAGCAGCTTGAAACATAGTGAACTAGAATACTCTGGAACACTGTGGAACAGCTTGGAACATAGTGTACTGCAATGCTCTGGACGTCCGCTAACTTTCGGTTTTTCGAGAGGGAGCAGGGGAACCGGGAGGAGAGGGGAAGAGGCGGAGGAAAAGGAGATTTTCATCCAACCATATAGCTATTCTTTTGCACGCGCTGCGCTCTCCCGGCAGGATGCAAAAATATAACGAGCAGTTGGCAGCTATGCTTTGCTGCACGCGACTCTTCCAGCAGGCTGCAGGAACTTGCTCGCTCTCTAGTGCAATGTGCTCCACCTGACAAGCGTTACATGTATTCCGATAGATTACAGCTGTTTGTTTTACGACGGTTCCATAGGTCGACGTCCAGTCCGGCGTTGAGATTGCGAAATTTCCTCTGATAAAAGCGGCTATAAAAAGGAGACTCCAAGACGCAACATAAATCAGCTTCCTCGTTCTCTGCTCAGTACCGTACTCCGATAAAACTCCAGAGAAATTCGACGCAACAAAATGAACGCAAAATTGGTACGTGGTGTCAGCCCTGCAGAATATTTTGATTCTAAATTACTCAGATCATTTCCTGTGAATCGCGTTTGCCTCTTATACGTGTGTACCCGTCTTATAGGTCGTCTGCGTCGGTGTTCTTTTCGTTGGCTTGACCGCGGTGTGCGACGCAAGCCCTGTTGGCGAAAAATTGGACCTAAAGGTTGGCATAAAACGACGTATAGTACATGCCACTACATACATTTTGTGAAAGTTTTTTCATTCTTGTGAATTTGCTACAACGGGATGCATTCTGGGACTGTCGCTTCGTTAATCCCCAGTATTCCTTTAATATCCCTGCTAGGGCGGTGCCCGTTCTACGAACCCGGCTGGGCCTCTGTTGAGATTTCTGAAAACTGTGCTGGTGGCACTGTCGATTTTTATTTCCGAAAAGTTTTAGAGTACATTTTACCCGAGGTAATGTTTTAAGTGTGCAAGTGGGATTACGGATCGGCCTGTTCGAGTTGTCAAACTTTTCGCTACTTTTGACAAAACAACACGCACCAGCGGCGTGATGGGACCATGCTCCACAAATGTCGTAATTAAAAACGGCAGAATACGTCAGATTAGCTCAATTTTTCAACTTATGCTAATTTTATTGTTGGTAATGTTGCTCATTTGACCACAAATCCGATTCCGATACCGATTACTGTTTTGGCCAATTCCGATTCCGAAATCACAAAAAATTTCAATGCCAAACGCTGATGGAATCGAGCGCACTACTCTACTTACAAACGTTAAATGTAAAATTTTTCGAGGAGCGAGAATGCTCGTTTCAAAACAATGAAAATGTGCAGACTAAGAACGGATCAAACGACCCGTGTCCGCGGGGGCACGACCGTTTGCGCCTGACGAACGACTACTGGAAGGGCTCGGGCATTTCCGATGCGTGCGCTTGTTACCGGTTGTGCGATAGCGACGCGAACTGTCAGGCTATCACGTTCGATGGCAGATGGACCGACTGCTACAAGTACGGTGACAACTTCGGCTCGGCGGGCGACGCAGACCACATGACAACAATGTTCAAATTCGGTATGTGCATGACGTCTGACGCGCTGACGTGCACATAAAATGCAAAAATGTTTTTGCATGATATGCAGACCAAGAAAGCGCGCGAAGAGGTTGAACTGTTTAAAAACTGTTTTCGCGTCTAAATTTTAAACCTCATTATTTGTGCGCTCGTTCTTTCTCTACCAAGAACAATTTTAGTATTTTTTCCGATCACGCGATTCTGGGATAATGAGATCCACGGATAATGACGGGATTTTGTACGATAAAAAACAGAGGTTTTGGAGTGACACGCAACAAGTAAAAAAGATGCACCAGAAGAAAATTTTCGAAATATGCGGCCACATATTTTAATGCGGGAAAGCGGCTAGAGACCAATTGTTGGTAGCCCAATTTTCAGTATTGCGATTAGAGCACACAGCTTTGGGCTAAAAATGATCAAACAAGAAAGCACCGATTTCGTTCGCCGACAAAAGGAGAAAACACGGAGTATGGGTCAGTGAATAAAAATTTGGCCTGCCATTAGAGGCGTAAAATGGGTGCTGTTGCAATCCCTGCGTGCCAGTGCTTCTGAGCACCAATTTCACGCGTTGAATTTTTTATTTCACTGAGCTCTAATTTTTGTTCTATTATTTTGTCAGCGCAAGAAATGGCTGTTTTTCAAAGCCCTTCAGGTGCAATTCACTTGTTCCATTCTATGTACATGTTTAACATAGAAACATGCTGCCACGGCGGCCCTGGCAATTGTTGTGGTGAGAAAACGTGCTGTCCGGAAACAGACTTGTGCCAGCCATCGACCGGCAAGTGCTTCCCACCGTCGGTCTGAAACCCGGTCGTCGTCGACCAGGAAGAAGCAAAGGGTTCGGGTAATTGACTCACTGAAAACAGTCCGTAGTTTCGTTTTCTCGAAATAAATGAACGCAAGAACTTATATTTAACGTATAAATGGGTTGTATTGTGCAGCTAGATGTGTTTGTACTTTAAAGGTAGCGAGGGTGCTTTGCATTGTTTACGTTGTATGAAAATCTAATGTTAGAAGAAGATTGCTGCAAGAAACGCCACGTCCTCGTCGTACATTTCTGCAGCTCGCAAATTTGGTAAATTGCTAAATTGAGAAGACAATGCTTTCTTCACATCAGCGATTTTTCCAGGATTTTTCGTCGGGGGCATCGGGCGTTTTCGGAGGGGCACATACGACTTTAAAGACATTTCTAAACTGATAAGCCGCAACAAGCACAGGTCTTTCTGCGACGTAGTTGTTGGCAGCTGGAACTTCTTGCTCAGAGGGCGCGTTGTTCAATTATTGTTGTTGAGCCCGCAACGTGCTGTGTGTATCGACGATGTTTATATCAACAGAAACTCACACTAATTGTCCGGAGCTGGAAAAAAGTGAAAGTCAACGTCCGGTGAATATCCAAGTAAAAAAATCAATTCAGCTTTCAGTCATAAAAGCTCGAAAATAGCCAAGACATGACTGACGTTTCACGGAGATACCAGTGGCGACGGTCGCCAAATAAAAGTTTAGGTTCGCGTTGAACGACTTTTTTTAAGTCGAACAATTCTATCGTCAAAGTAGTGCCAACGGAATTGGATTAAATAGCTTCGATGTCAGAACCGTTCTATTGTTACGGGAACGATGTTCTCTGAAGTACAGTATTGAAGCACAAGTACCAGTATTCTCTGTTCGCGTGACATCCATCAACATCCCTCATGATTATCGGAAAAGGCGTTTTCTCGGTGTGTCTCTCTAATGCTCTTCAAACGTGGCTGTTAAACGTTCTTTTTTGCATCCTGCCAAACCAACGAAGTGAGCAACAAGAAGGATGTAACTGGTCAGACGGCCGTTTCCCCCCCTCCCCTTTCCCCCTTTTCCCCCACTCTTTCCCCTCT
>JAQGBB010002760.1:0-10316 GCA_034691745.1 Prismatolaimus dolichurus | reverse complement strand
ATCGCGAAGAAAATCAACAAAGAGCCGAGCATCCACAGCTACGACAGCTATCTGCGCGTCGTCAAGACGTGCATGTCAAAGCTCGATCTTCTGCAGCTAACCAACGTCGATATGCTCGAGCTGCAGAACAGCGGCTGTTCCGAGCTCGTATCAACGAGAGTATCCCGAATAAGCGAATCGCGCGATTTGAGCACGGCTCCAGGCAACTCCGCACGAAGAACACCTATGACGCTGGAAGCTTCCAGACCGTCGAAATCTTCACGAAGGCGTTTGAAGCGCAGGTTTGAATTTTTGCTTTCAGACAAACTGAGATTGCAACCGTATTTTCTTACACCTTGCCGTAATCCTTATTCTCCCTATTCCCCGTATGCCTCCAGCCAAAAGTTAGCCAACAGTGTCAGCAGCTTGCAAACGGTAGGCGTCAACTTGCCAGTGGTATGCTACAACTTGTCAATAATATGAGGGCTTATAGCGAGCGAAGTTTCACCGCACATTTCTTGTTTTTTGCATTTTGCTTCGAGCCCGAAAAGCGTAAGCAACAGAATAGCAAAGTGTTCAGACAAAAGTGTCCCCCTTTCCCAACTCTGCGCAACGAAAATGTGTTTTTTAACTTCGGGGAAGGCCAAAGCCCCGGAACAAAAGTCCGTTTTTTTGCAAAAAGTTTTGTGGAGACAAAGCGCCTGAATAAAACATGTGCTTTTTCCAAAATCTTGGGAGGGGCAAAGTTTCCTGAACAGATTTTTTTGGGAAAAGCTCTGTGGAGGCAAATTTTCAAGCGCAAATTTTTTTCTTCAAAAACTTTAGGAAAAGGGCAAAGCTTTAAAACAAAAAATTTGTTTTTAAAAAAATTTTGGGCAAAAACGGGGACGCAAATTTTTGGCAAATTATTTTTCAGAAAGTATTTAACAAGCTGTCTGTTTTTTAACAGCAAACGCTAGTGTGAAGTAGTGAGTTCAAAGTTCTGACAGAAGTCATGGATTAACTTCATGCTTTAAAAGCACTATTTTATGATGTACGTTTAGGCTGCGGCGACATTGTCGTCTCGTCCGCACATCTCTCTCTTCACAATGTTTAAGCACGGTCCGCTGCGACCGATTAGCGACGCGAAAAAGACCGACTTGATGACGATGGTACCGCGCTTGCTACTGAAGGCTGACAAAGATTTCATCATTGACTGGCCTTCCGACTCGAACGTCACAGAAGACTTCGAAATTAACCGAGGCGACGAGCATGACGAGTTCTGATCATTGAACCCTGTCAAATATTCTGATAAATATTGTAAATCTTGCAACTAACGCGGTGCTTTTTTCCATTCTGTCTGGACCGCGTAGCGCGGAATAAAAAGGGTAGCTATATAATCAAACGCAGATGATTACCCCTATGTTTTGAGGGGAGGGCGGTTGGGTCGTGGGCGAAGTCCCCCTGCAAAAACTTTTTTTTGTTTTTCTACAAGTGAACAGAGAAACGCATGGTACGGCGACGAGGAAGAAGATCTTTCAATCGCAAATTTTTAAAACTTTTTTCTATTATTACCACATGCTGGGACGTGTGCGTGAGAAGCCCATTTACACGCTTTGGGCAACGGCTAACGTTTACCATAGGACGCTTTGTTTTCTCACACCCCTATAATTAAAATTTGCGATTGAAAAAGTTAAAATATGCTATCGAAAAAATAGCCATCCGGCGACTAATGCTCAGCTGTTTCTTAACATAACACTGTATTTCGAGATACAGGGTTATGTCACAAAACACATCGTACGGTAGCCCTCTTGACGGCGAACGCTACTGGATTGGCTGGAAGTTTCCAAAAAAGATCACGATTGATTAGAATGATGATTTCGCATTGTACAGCGCACTGTATGTTAAAGGGTCAATCAATATTTTATGGACAAAACACTGTATCCCTCAAATTTTCCCGTTACAACACTGTAAATAGACTCACAGGGCGCTGTCGGAAAACAATTTACTGAAAAAACACATTCAAAACACAGAAAAGTTTTCGTGAAAGAACTCTGTATGTCGAAATACAGTGTCGTTCAACTTAAAATTTAGCAAATTTTTTTTTTGTCAAAACACTGTAAATACAGATGTCGATTTTTCTCGGAATGACTTTTTTAGACTTACAGTGCTATGACAGAAAACAGCTGTCTGGTCTTTTCTTCTTTTTTAGAGAAAGTTCTTTTATGATGTCACGGTTTGGAGAAAGTAAGGTGGCTGTGCCAATATGATTTTACGAATATAAGTATAGAAAAAAGCGTGGCGTAGGGAATAGGGTATTCAAAAGTCAACTTTTTGGTGACGTCATCAAAGTACCGTCTGTGCTTGAAAAACTTTTCTGTTTGTGTTTTTGCCAAAGGCGTGCACCTCCGCTGCTCAGCCATTCCATTTGTGTGCTTCTCTTACTGAAGAAAGAAAACTGATAATTGCAATAATAGGCTGAAATGTGTACCGTAGTTTTTCTGGTGCTATGTCTATATGTGTTTGGCTGTAGCTCGAACTTGCACTGGTTCGCTATCCTTTACGTAGTTTCGACTAAATAGTTAGGCCTGAATCAAATAAAAAGAACTTTGCGTCGACTACAAGCAAACGTAAGGTTATTCTCTGAAACATGTACCTGCAAAGCGCAAAACGTTTAAAAAAGTAAAGTCGTGATATGAGCAATATAGGCTGTACCATAAAACACGCCAAAGTAACTGACAATTTCAAAAAAGTAGTGGTAGCAATATCCAAACAGAAAACCATACAAAAACTAAAAATTTTCGAAATTAATATCACTAATAAGGGCAGCCTTCTTCCGTTTTTCTCATGTCAACGGATTTACCGCCATAATATACACACCTAACTCGCGTTGTTGACAAATGGAAGCCAAATACTGAGCGTCAGCAATACTTCCAATCGCTTTATTCTTTTTTGTAACTTAAATAATCGTCTTATATAAGGAAATACGTAGTCACCCTGGCTAAAATCATGCGAAACATTACCTATGGTCTTTTAAACTGAAAAACGATAAATTATTGTGTTTTGATTTGTAAATGTTAGGCGTTTAGAATTATGGTGTTTTCATGCAAAAAAACCATTCACAGTCTTTTGATTTGAGAACGTGTGCAAACGGCGTCAAAAAAACAAAAACACAAAAACGACCTTTTCTCGAAACGACAACTTCCGACTTGCGGTGTTTTCAACTAAGTCGTCAGCGCTACCCAATGAGTTTTACCAACGCATAACGCGAGATGAAACATTGTCTACGCATCTCGTAACATCACTCGGCTATGTGTTCTGCTCCCGCATGAACATGCAAGTGAAGCACACAAAGAATAAGAAGATTGAAGTCTCTGATGTGTGCTCGACGGCGGAGCTCCTATGGTTTGGCATCCCGCCTCGTGCCCCCGAGGAAACTGACCTCCTCTGCTACAGTGTCGGTAAGTTTACACTGTTCACGTCAATGAGCGAACAATATGAGCTCACGTTCTATCCGCGAAATGTTCTGCCCTCTATGGCGTCGCAGTACCACTTTGCATATCTTGGCGTCGATGAAGAACTGACGCATACGGATATGACGTCGAACTATGCGTCGGTGTCATTCGATCGCTGCCTTCTCGTTGAGCTCGATCTCACAACACGAATAACGCTCCTGTCGAAGCGAAGTAGGTCGTGCGATCCGCAACGAGGCTACCTCGAATGCCATGGCAGATGTGTGGTTCACGAGATTGTTAAAAAATGCAACTGCTCGTCAGTTAGTTGGCATGTGTATCATAGAGGCGACGGCAATGACTCCAACGTGGCAAAAGCCTCATGCCTGACTCACTATGGACAGCCTAACAAATACGAACGCTGCGCCAGGGCGGCTCACGAGGAGCATAAGTATTGTACCCATGCGTGTCTCCAACTGTGCGAGAAGAACGTGTTCAACCTCGTTCAGTCGGAGTGCAAGTCAGGGTACCCAGAGAACTCGACCACAATAGCCTACAACATGTATCGAGAGTTTTACTCTCTCATTGAAGAACAACTCACGTACGACGTTTCGACACTTTTCTCGAACCTCGGTGGTATCGTTGGACTTTGGCTTGGCGCCGGATTCATCGGACTTGCAGAAGGTGTTCTGTTCGTGCCAAAGACGCTCGCCGATTACTTTTGGACGACTACGGCAAAGAAGGGACCGTATCAGAAACAGTTAGTTGAACGCGTGAAGAGCCTGGAAGAGGCACTCGCGCGCCTGGCTGAAGCAGGCGTGGCTACAGCAGGGAAACTCAAGGCGCATCGACAGACGCAAACATCATTGCAAGAGATAGCGACAACAAGCATGTAAAGCGATTTCTTTGGAAGTATTGAAATGTGCAAACAGATGAGCGATGTTCCGGGCGCTGGAATTTTTGGACGTGTTCTTTCAATGCAAATTTGCCAACGCAACGCATGCACGTTGAAAAGACATGAAAATTGCGTTTCATTTCTCTTCACCAGACGCGCGCAACGTGCCAGTGGGCCTACGGAGCAGTTCATCCGCTTTGTTCAATATTCCTGCGGCGAATGCGAAACAAAACGCGGTGGAAGACCGTCAGGTGTCAGAATGGAGCTGTTGAATTACATCAAATTATAAATGCAGAACCGTTTGGAAAACTAACCATAAATACAGTCTGCCTAAAACTTGCACAGGTTTTATTGCCAAATAGGACGGCAGGTTGCTGCTGTGAGCATCGTTGTTGCAGCCACTTGTATACGGACCCTTGAAGTGCAGCGATTAGCCGAGGTGGGGCCGTACATTAATTGCGTCACGGTTTAGGGGTGCGTGGAAAAGTGACGATTCGTGACGACGGGGGAGGAGGGCCTGGCCGAAAGTGACGTCAGATAAACCAAGCTGTTATGGAATCATCCATAAACTACGCAACTTAAAAATTTGATTTTTTGCTTGCCTTCTTTTGTGTCACTTTTTACGTGCAAGAGATAGGCTACTTTTTACACGTGACGTCACTTTTTGGCCGACTCCCTCCCCCGTTCTGGGTTACGTTATTTATGAATAACCTCATAAAAAAGCAGTTTTTATAAAACTTTTGGCGGTTTTGTATTTTTTCGAATACATACAGTATGTGACGAAGCATTGTATGCACGGCAGCCGCGCTGACCAGTGTCTACAAGCGCTATTCAAGGCTGGGACCCCAGTAGAAAACGACTAAATTTTAGATTTTTGGGGTCATATGTTTGCCTAGGAACCAGCATCGACGGTTCTGTCGTTTAGTCTTTTGCGTGAAAACGCGTATCAGGGTTTGGATAAAATTTTATTTTTCAAAATAACTGATAAAAACTGGTAAAAAACTGATGCTTTGACGAAAAAAAGTGAGGAAAAAAGGCCTCCAAAATCACATGAAAAACGTGTTTATTTTGCGTTGTGCGTCCATCGTCACCGCGAAACAGTGCATCCAATCGTTGCTGTCCCAGTATTCTAGACCAGACCGTTCACTTTTTCGATTACAACTGCTTTTCGAGGCGCTCAGTGTTAGCCTCTGCAACAAGCTTGTCTGTCTCGTAGTCCTTCTCGATTCGGCGAACTTTCGCCTGTTCACTTTCGATTTCTTCGCGAATTCGCTTCTGGGTTTTCGCTTCTTCTGCTTCGCCAGCCGTGGTCTCCGTTTCTTTAACTCCGTGCTTGCCGAGCGTTGCGCAAGAGTTGTCGTCGACGTCGCAACGCAGCTCATCGTTCACCAGTTTTTTAAGCTGTTTTGTCGTTGGCATCCAATCTCCAGCTCGTGTTTACGAGACTCGTCGAAGCACGCAACTAATAGTTCATCAGAATCATGGATTGATTTGACAAGATTCTCACGCAGGTACGGCGCCAAACCATGCATGATAAGGTGTCACAACTTGTCTTCATGCATTTTGAAACCCCATACCTTCGCGGCCTCAGGAAACATCAAGCGAAGAACACCGCCGACGTCGGCATTCTAGTGCACCGACCAATGAACCTTCACCACTTTCATTGGCAAGATAGCTTCGGCGTGAGTCACTCCAATGGGGAATCGTGCCGAACAGACTTGACAAATTCGACAAACTCGGTCCTGAAGTGAAACTGCTATCGTAACATTCAATTGCAGCGGCGATGCCAGCGATGCCGCCGGCGGGACCGGGATGGCGCTCGGCATCGCAAGATCTACGCTGGCGGCTGGCGTCGTCGCTCGGGCGCAATTGGCGATCAAAAACACAACTGCCGCATTCAGCGCAATTTGTCTAGCTCTCTCACGCTTCGCGTGCTCTCCCGTTCCTGCGTGTTGTGTTGGCACTTTTCGACCATTGGCTGTAACGCTAAGTTTTAAGCACAGCGTGCACCGTGCACATTTAACCCCGAGCTTCGACCTGTCGACGAAAGTGTTCGCCTGAAAATGGATCGAGCCCACGCCCCCTTAAAATGACAGCTCATCTCGACCCAAGCTGGCCTGCAAGTAAGGGGTCATGCATAATTTACGTAAACGAAAAATTTGAATTTTTCGACCCGCTATGCACACATTCGTCACTTTTTGACTGATCCCCCTCAGAACGCAAACAAAAGTACGTGAACATTTGGCCAACCTCCCGCTCACCACAAAAAGTAAAAATAATCAAGAGTCTAAAATTGTACTCAGAGCTGGAGTTATACCCAGAATTTTTTGTAAAATTTAGCGAAAGTGGGTGCAATATCCCAGGAACTTCCGAAAGCAAGACAAACTTCAACAGCAACATTGGCAAGGACAAAGAAATTTGCAAATGTTAAGAAAAATTAGAAAAATTGCTCAAATTTTTCGACAAATTTGCTAATTTTTTCAAAGAAATTCGATAAAATTTCACAAGAATTTGTTCACCTGAACAAATCCTCGACCCCCCTCCTCCATGTCAATGTTCGTCAAAATTTCTCCGGCCCCCTTCCCCTACCCGTTTGCGTAAATTATGCATAATCTCTAAACGCACTACTGTCAGTATGACAGCAGTGGTGATATGGTAGGTGAGGCAAGGTCTTCCTAGTAGACGAATGCTAAAGATCATAACACTAGTCCTGCGGACATCAAGCAGAACGCAAACTGTTTGCAACACAACTGTTAGGTCCAGTTGCATTGTCGTATGATAAAGCAAAGCGCTACACCGTAGAATACCTTCCTCAACTTCAATTCCACGCAACGAGAGCGACAAGAAGAAACAAGAAACGTTTTGAGCGCGAGCGGGATCGAGTCGGAGAAATATTTTGAAACTTGAAGGAAAATAACTGAAAACTGGTTGTCCGAACCCTGACGGCGTATAGTTCGATCGTCTCGACCGATTTGGTTCAATTTTTTGTGGAGCATCGTGGCATCGAATAGAACATTGTGACAGGCCGTCGAGTGTTTTTGTTATAAGTGGTTTCAGGTCTACTGGTCCACGTTTTTGCGAATATTTCAAGCGCGTCTTGTCCGATTGGGATGAAATTTTGTGCCAAGATTACTTCGGGAAGAATTTTCGAAATAAAGAATAGTATGAATGTCTCCTAACCTTCCTGATTTATTCCATACTGGCCGCACCGGCCAAATTTATTGCACAAAAGCAGCACAACAACGCATCTTCACACTATTTCACTTTCTCCGCAGTCAAACAAATGTTTCTTGGCGAAACTTCCGCGTCAAAAACAGGCACCAAATCGACAGTCGTTAAACCGCATTCCCGCACGAACTGAGCCCGATCGATAAGAATTAGTGATTCCAGAACAGCTTGCAACCTCAGCTGCATAACCTGCAAGCGATACTCAATTCTGATTGGCCCCTTTCCATTGGCTGCTTTGCGTACACAGTATTTTTCGACCAATGGAAAATAGCGCTCGAATGTGATATATAGCTCGGATAGGCGTCGTCTACCATAATCCATCTCAGTGGCTAAAAACTAGAAACTGAAAAAAACAGATGGAGAGACTAGCTAATATTTAGCCGTACAAGAAAGATCGAAAATCGATAAGAAACTCGATGCGTATTCGTCGAAAGAGGACGAACGAAGTTTTGGCAAACGGCGAGTAGTGCGAACTTTTTCAGCTAAAACCGTGAAGTCATATCAGCAAGTCATTCATTGTATGACTTAAGGTTGGCATCCGCGGGGGATTCCCCGGGATGAGGAAATTGGGAAAAATCCCCGGGGATTTGCCAACGAAAAAAAATTTTACGACTGAAAAATTGCATTTTCTACAATTTAAAAATTTTTTAATTTAAAAAAAAATTTACATGTGCGAGATATACGGGGAATTTTCGGGGATCCCCGGGGGTCCCCTGGGGTTTGGGGGACGGCGGAAAAATACCCGGGGATTTGCCAACCCTATATGACGTCGCATAAAATTTCAAATTTTTCGAGCCCCCTCGTCACCTCCCATAAAAACTTTTTGAACCCCCCACCCCCTTAGCAGATGACGTCATATATGCATGAGCCCAAGGCATGTCGCAAGGTTGGCGGTCTGGGGGATGCCGGAAGCGACTTTGGCCTCGCTATCTCAATTTTCTGTCCCTGTGGGACCAACATTTTCCGACCTTGTTGGTCCACGCGTAAAATGGCATTTTTTAGTAAAAATTAAAAAAATAGTAGAGGTCAAGATTGGCCAAAAAATGCCTAAAATTTTTTTGGAGACCCCTAGTTAAATAGCGGGGATTAATGGGTTCCCTGGAGAAGTACCAAAACGTGACTGACATACGCAATTCGTGAAGATAACATTCGCCTATTGCTCGATAACAAATGGACCGGAAGTGGGCCTCCTTCTGAACCGGTGTTCTTGCGTTCCACATCTCGAATGTTTGTTCGGCAGCAAGACGAAATGCGAGTGACCAATGAGACGAGATTATGCTTGCGAGTTTTGATCTCAGCAGTAAACTCAGGGGAAAATTTTCTGCCTAAGAAAACGCAGCATAAAAAAATTTTAACTCATATTTTCAAATTTTTAAATTTAATTAACTCAGTTTAATAAATTTAATTAATTCAGTTTAATAAATTAGTTGAAGTAACAATAAAAACTAGAAAAAAACTAAGGTTAAAAATTAAAAAATTTCTGGGCTCTGAAAAGGCTAAAACCAATTTTTCCAAAAAACTAAAAATTTCGAAAATTACAACAAAATGATCTGAATTTTATAAAATTTAACTTTCACAAAAAAATGTAATCATGAAAAATTTTTTTTGCAAAAAAAATCGAAAAAATTCGCAAAATTTCTCAAATTTATTTATTTTTATTTTTTTATTTTTTTCTTCAGCCCGGTCGGGTTCACCTACGCCTCAATATAATTTTCGACTATAAAAATTATTTGTCGAGTAGACTGACCGATGGCACCATTCGATGATAGCAACAACTGACGCAAAGGCACAGTTTGACAAAGTGGAAATGGGCGAAAAGTCGCAGCACATTCGCATGCAGATCGCCGCAGCAATGAAGGCCCACGAGCGCCACTCGTTTGGACGTCAAATCCTGTGATGGACAAATTAGTTTTTAAGTTCTGTAGAATAATATTTTTTAGCTGAGCGAACCTCAAATTCTTCGGACAATCGGCGGAGACATTCTTCTGTGTTTTCGATCCGCATTGCAATGAATTTACCTTCAGTATAAACAACAGACCACGATAACTTATCAATATTTATTGCTGGTTGCGCACCAATTCTTGGAACGCGTTCGTTCGCCCTCTCACAAAACTGCTGCTGTGAGTCGACGCCAATAACCGTAAGACCGCTGGCCCTCAGCACGTCGCATAGATGACCCTGCGTCAGAAATTGAATTTGTCACTTTTTTTGCGAAATAAATTATGTTTTACTCACAAGACCACAACCAATGTCGATCACAACGTCGCAGTTTAGCCATCGACAATGGCTCAGCACAAGCGCTGAAAACATCTCCAGCTCGTGCACTTTCTTTGGTTTTATTCCTC
The DNA here is from genome assembly GCA_034691745.1 of Prismatolaimus dolichurus. Lineage (NCBI taxonomy): Eukaryota > Metazoa > Nematoda > Enoplea > Triplonchida > Prismatolaimidae > Prismatolaimus > Prismatolaimus dolichurus. The sequence goes on along the minus strand of JAQGBB010002760.1, from coordinate 438 downwards.
GTCCGCGTCCGAGAGAATGAAGCTCTTCCGGGTTGCGTTTCGAGCAGGTGCGGTTCAAACTAAGTTGCGAACAACGAAGGCAGAAGTCGTGCACGAAGTCCTCTTTGAACTCAATTTCTGCGCAAGCCTGTACGATAAGCGTCGTTTTGTTTTAAATCATTTGTTCTAACGTCGGTGTGACTCCATACAAACCTTGACGCTTTCGGAGGGAATTGTTTCCCAGAATTTATCACGAAACAGCTCTGTCGCTCGATGCTTGTAGAGCCATAGGGAGTCGGCCAGAAACTTTAACGCTTCTTCGAAATAGGCATCCGTCAGCTCCGACGAAGAGGGAAGGAACATGGTGAAGACAAGACCACCAAACGTCTGGCAGCTCTGGCTGTAGCAAAGCTCAATTCGCATGGAGCAGTACATGCTATACTTGCTCTGGTTTGGGGT
>JAQGBB010002759.1:0-10316 GCA_034691745.1 Prismatolaimus dolichurus | reverse complement strand
GTTCTTTAGGCAGGTTGGAATAGCGATGGGTGTTGCGAATTTCGCAATTTCGAAACAGTTTCCCCGCCAAGTTTCGATCGCTATTCTAAAGCTAACGTTTCCCAGCTGCGTTAACGAAGTCTCTTCCTTATTTATTCTCGATAAGTCTTAGAAACTGCGTGACGTACCGAACTTTGGGCCCGTTAACGGGTCCTTACCGCCGTGGGCGATGTTCGACGTTGCTCCGTCTCGAGTCGATTCAAGAAGCCTCGAGATAAAGACAAAGTCGATTGAACAGACCCTTGTTCCGCTTGTTTCACAGGTACAGGCTGAAGATTGGTAAACTTGACACGTTTCATTTATTCTTGTACATTTTTAGATAACAGTTCTAGTCAACCACAGAGAAAAGTATGCCGGACGACCACGGTCGGAGAAAGCCGTTCGTTCGGTGATGAAGGTAAAAAATACAGAGGCACCTGCTCGCTTCGATATTGACTGATTTTCATTCTTCTATAGGTTGGAGCCGCTGTACAAGCGGCCGTAGAGCGTTTTGTCACCGTCGGCGAGACGATTGCGGATGAGAATCCCGATATTCAACCGGAGATGTACGACGCCTGTCAGGAAGCGCGAGCCTCCGGTGTGTACGGCGAAAGTTTTTGTATTATTGATTTATTAGTTTTTATTCTCTCGATTGTTCAGGAACCGCGATCGCCAGTCTGTCGACAGTCTCGGCAGCCGTCGACATGAACGTAAACGCCGAAGCGGACAAGCAAGTTCTCGTGCGCGCTGCGCGACAGCTTTTATCGAGCGTTACACGCGTTTTGCTCCTCGCGGATCGCGTTGTTGTGAAACATATTCTCAGGACCGAAGACAAGGCGAGAAAAGGGAAAATATTGATCGATCGATTTATTTATCGATTCTATTTCCAGGTTGCTTTCTCACTGCAGCGTCTAGAGAACACGAACAATTTTACCGAGTTTGTAAAAATCTTCACCCAATTTGGCGGCGAAATGGTCGATTTGGCGCACAGTACTGGCGATCGTCAACACGTATGCGATGTGATTGGTTGAAAAGCACGAGAAAATGTTTATTCTTTCCATCCAGGATTTGAAGTCGGAAAAGCGCCGAGCTCAAATGCAAGTTGCTCGAAATGTGCTCGAAAAATACACTATGCTCCTTCTAACTGCTTCCAAGGTGGCAATATTTCACAGAACATCTCATTTGTGTTATCGATTTTTCTTTCACAGACGCTGCTGAGGCATCCGGACTGTGAGTCGGCGCGTCAAACGCGTGATGGAGTCTTCCGTGGGATGCGAACGGCGCTTCAGCTGACCGGCTTGTGCGTTTGCGATGGCGTTCTTCCCTTCGATCCGGATCGATACTTTGGCGGTCCGTTCGTGCACGACGTCGACGAACCACTCGATATTGGGCTTCAGTTGAGCGCCAACGTTGCTATTCGTCAGCTGACGGTATGTCGCGCGGCGTGCAATTCGATTTGCTACTTGAGATAGCGAGTAATACATTATATATAGTATATATATGCATCTGCCCATATTTGACGTTTTCTCGCAAAAGGATACACTCGAAATGGTTCGCATGACATCCGCAGTTGGTCCCGGCGTTCGCGAGCGCCTAGTAGCAGCACTTGACGCCGTCTGCGAAATGACCCAAGACTTCACCGACTCGGCGTACACACCGCACCATCAACGCGAACAGATATTGGACTTTATCGAAGAGTCGAAGATGGAGCTTTCAACGTTAATCAAACCTGAAGCGGTATGAAATCATCTATCTTTTATTCATCGTTCTTATTAAACCTTCTTTTGCAGCCCCAAGAACGACTCGCCAAAGAGAGCATTGACAACTCGGTGCTACGATTGGGCAAGATCTTGAAGGATCTTCGAAAACAGGTTTATTTCCGGTTTTCACTTTGATCCCTTTTGATCGAGTATTTTCAGCTTCAAATCGTCGCGATGGATCAAATCGCTGATGTGTTTCGACACAACGACGATCATGTTATCTTGGGCAGTCTTAAGACGTGTGGTGTTGCTGGAGATATTGATGGCGTCGAGACTTTTATTGAGAAGTTCCGCGAACATTCGGAACATATGCAAGAGGTTTGCTCGGGGGATAGGGTTGGTCCCCCAATCCCTAGGGGATCCCCCGTCTATCTCGCACGTGTAAAATTTTTTTAATCTCCCCCATCCCCGGGGATGTCAACCCTAGAAGGGGGTCAGATTTACATGTTTGCTTTTCTCTAGGTTTGTCGACTACTCCACCACATCTCCCTCACCGATGGCCTTCACGTACTCACCGGACACGCGGAGAGAAACTTGCGTGCACTTGCTCCACTGGTGCGTACAAATTGAGGAAGCAGCAGTTTTTACCTTTCTATTTGTCCCCAGATCATCCTCTCTGGTCGCTCTCTCTGCTTGCATCCGTCGAGTCGAATCGCCCGCGAGAATCTCGAGGTTTTCTGCGATACGTGGGGTCAAGTTGTCAACGAACTCTCGGCACTTGCGAAGGACTCGGACGCTGCCTGTCATGGTCGGGTCGCTGCTGAGAAGCAGGCGTACATGTCACTCCCGAAACCAGGGGTACTTTGTTTGACTACTGTGCTGAAACTCCGCCCATTCTTCTGTTTGATAAGTGCTAACTCCACCCACTCCTGTGTAGAAACACGGAACGACGGTGAAAGCGTTGAAGCCGGTGACGTTAGATGTGGAGGATCAAGTGAAGATTGCGAAAGTGGGATTGGAAATGAAGTTACTCACGTCGGAAGTGGATGCGGAGGCGGAGAAATGGGATGAGTATGCGGAGAATGATATTGTCAAACGAGCGAAGAATATGTCGTCGATGGCCTACAATATGTATTTGTTCACGCGTGGGGATGGACCGTTGAAGACGACGCATGATCTCTTCACCCAGGCCGAGTTCTTTGCTGAGGAGGCTAATAAAATGTATAAAACGGTTCGCGAGTTCTCGTTTGAGGTGAGATTGGTGGACCAATCAGAGACGAGTGGAATGTCACGACGGGATGATTTTTAAGGTTCCTGGAAGTGCGGAGAAGAACGAGATGATGCAAGTGCTGGAGAAAATCCCGGCTCACTGTCAGCAACTTCAGGTGCTCGTCAAAAGTCCCACTGTTGGCAAGCCTGCCACATTCAATAAGGTCAGTCGCTGATTGGCTGTCGCTTTTTTGCTCGAATCTGATTGGCTGTCGCTTTTTTTTGCTCGAACCTGATTGGTTCTCCTTCGCAGGTCGATAGCGTCATCCAAGAGACGAAGAATCTGATGAACGAAATCGCTAAACTCGTTACGAACTGTTTTGTTTGTGCGACAAAGGTGTGAGGCTTTCTTGTTTGTCGTTGGGTTTTCCTTATTTCGATCTATTTCAGTTCGAGATTGAATTCCGAAATGCGAGCTTCGCACCCGGCGGAAGACCACCGTCGTTGAATTTACTCGAACCCGATATGCAGGGTCGCTCGGGCAGTGGCAGTGGAGGTGGGGATACCAGTCCGTGGCGTCGGACGTCGAGTCGGAAAAGTTCTCATCACAAGTCCACGGAGCGCGTTTAGGTTAGTCCAGTGGTTGAAGGATGATATGCTGCGAGTTTTTGGAATTCTCACGAGTGTTTTCATTTGCAACACTGAATTATCGAGTTTTACACGAGTGGTGAGCGGGTTTTAATGTCACGTGTGTGCACGTGCACTGCTTTAAGATTTGTACGAAGATCGACTTTGCTCAATGATCGTTGTCGCATCATTTACGGCGATGAAGTAAGCGTTTAATGTTTGTCTCGCCTGTCGATGGCAGTTGTTGCTCGTGTATTGTTTTACCCTCTTTTTGTGTTCTCGACTTTTCCTCCTCTTTAAGACAACCGTCTTCACTTTATAGCAAGACTGCTGGGCGTTCGACTTCTTCGGCGAGTCGACAGCCCGACGCAACCGCCTCCGCGTTCAACGTGAACGACTATTTGGAGCCGATGATGCACACGTCGAGATCGACTGGACGGAGCTCCCCTGCACCCCCTGGTCCCCCGACGGTTAAAGCGTTTAGTCTTTTCTCGCGTGTTGGCGCCAGCAGAGCAGCGTCGGCGACGCCGTCGACGAGCAGACGTAAAATCTAGTTTCGCTGTACAGAATTGTTTGCTGTTTTTATTCTCTTCGATCATCGATCGAGACAGCCAATCGGAAGTGTCACGTGACGTAGTCGGAGTTTTAACCAATCATGGAAGAGCAGACCATGTGGTGTATAGTGAGCAGGGCTTTTGTCGATGTGATCTGCGAGATTACTTTTGTGCAAAGTGTAAACCGCTTTCACTGCCGTTTCGTTTGTTTTATCTATATGCACGATGTATGGATGGATGAATAATATTGTCCGACTGTGTTGGTGGCGCGGGTTTGTTGACGATATGCAAAGCGCGCTTGCTATTTATGGATAGGCGCGGAAGTGCAGACGAGGAGAGTGCTGGTGCTATTCTGTTTTCTTTGCGTTCCTCTCGGCTCCTGTAAATGTTTGAGGGTGGTACGCATTTTTCTGGGGAGATCACGTGACGACGAAAATGAGGTCGATAGTTTATGTTAGCTTGTGTATTTTTGGTCCGACGCTCGATGTTTGTATAACTTTTTCTCCGTTTTATTCTCTTTGCATACTGTCTGAGATGTTATTTCTACATCGTTCTGCGGAGGAGTCGGATCTGCTTTGCTGTTCTTCTCCATGCTCTCTTTTCTTGCCTTATTCTCAATTGCTGCTTTTTCTCGCGGCGCGCTTTTTTCTTGCTTTTATTCCTCGCGTTCGTATTGTATTGCGATTTCTTTCGGTTTAGTCACTGTCGGCTCTTCTTTGTGTCTGCGATGACCGAGAAGGTGCCTGTGTATCAGTTCGTTCGCGTTCTGCGATTGTTCGCACGGTGCTTGGCAGCGACGCTTTCTGGGAAAAAATGTGTCGATTTTTGTGCGAAAAAGCAGAATTTTCAGCTTTTTGTCGCCAACTGAGCTAAATGCAATTTGCGGATATTTCCCTTATGGCTTTTCTTCCATTGTCATCGCCGTATGGGAACCATAAAAGAGAACCGAACGAGCATGCGGATTAGAACCCGGTGCGACGAAGGTCTGCGTCTGTGTAATCCACGCGCTTCTTTTAATCTGTCCTCTTGCCTTTTCCTTGCGCCCGTAGGCGTCGAGTAGGAGTCGGACTGAATACGTTTGGGTACGATAGGAATGCACAGTGAGCTCAGCTTTACGTTTTCCTGCTTCTTCTAATAGTACAAAGCGCTCTGAGTATAATATTCGGAGTGTTGCGCGAACGATGAAAATCTTTATGACAAAATTTCCTAGCGAAGTGCACACTCGATGATCGTTTTTTGCGCGTATCTTTTTTGTCATTTCTGTCGGAAAAAAGTTGGACGATTGCTTGACTCGCTGTCTCGCGAGACGAAAAATGTTAGGCTTTCGGCAGCAGTCCGTGCGAAAGCTAATGCGAAATGACAGCTGAGTCTATAAGCTAGTGGAGATTTGTCATGAGGGTTCCGTCTGTCGTCGCACGTCCATTTTCGGTCACCAACTGTGTGCGCGCTTTGTCGCCTCCGCCTGAGCCACGTCCATAGGCGCACACGTTTTGTGCGCGTTTTTGCTACTCATCGATTTTTCTCCTCCTTCCTCGTTTTGCATTGTTTCTCCTTCCGAATGGCGGCAGCAGCGTGCCGGTCGGCGTTTACATATGTTTCCTCTATGCTTTTTGCTTTGTAGCTGCCTGCCGCTGTGCGTGAAGTTAGCTAGCGTAGCATACGAGCTTCGTAGGGCGGGAGGATCGCTCTGAAGTGAAAGTAATAATGAAATGTTAGCGCAATGAATGGGCCGATATGTTGGCGGCGTGTTTATTTTTAGTCCAGATACAATAGACATAGTTTGCTACCCGTTCGTGGTTGCGGCGCGAACTTTCGATTTTTTTCGTCCATGTCTGGCCATGTGTATGCTCACGTAATAATGCTTTTTGCCACACGTTGTTATTATACATGCGTGTGTGCGTACATTATACACGCGCTTTGGCTTGGACTCAAATTGCCTCTGTGTACGTTCTACTCTGTTACGCATTGATTTCTCGGGGTCTAGAGAATGAGAATGTATAAGTGCGGTCTGCGTGTCGTGGAGGTAAAAGAGTAGCCTCCGCTTTGGAGCTACCTATCATCTTTGACGGCGTCCTTGGAGTAGCCCATCAGGATGGGATCTCACGCACCTGGCGCGGCTAGATTGATTTTAGCAACGAGAAGCTGCGGAACGGTAGTTAGAGTGAGCTGGGCTAATATACACTGCAATTGTAAAAAAATCGTGAAGTGTGCAATAGCGCATGTGTAGGCCATATTCAGAGATTCCCGTATTACATGAAATCAGCGTAGTTCGATCGTAGATGAAGGGGAATTGTCAAAAGTATGATAGCTTACACTGGGATTACATAGAGCGCTAAGCACCGATTAGCTTCCAGACGTTCGAAGTGGAAGCAGTGCATGGCAGTGAAGACCGAGTATGCCATGAAGACGGTGAACGATGGCGTAACAGACAACCGATTCATTACACAAAACGACATACCGGGTTTCCTCAAGACGAGACCTCATATGTGCATGTCCTTGGCATTTGGTGACTACTTTCGCAAAACAAAAATAACGACATGGTAGACACGTACCCTCGATGCAACGTGTGTGCTATGAAACCTGTCTCGCTTGTTATCAGCTTGACTTTGTTTATTTATCGAGCCGAGCTGACCGTCTGTTTGTCACAACATCGCGGCATTGTTGCTCGCGAAAGGTAAAATAAAAGATGAGTCGTCAAAGCTACGGTCTCGCCTCGCAAGTGTTCAACCGCGACCCTCCTTTACCATGTACGCAAATCCTCATCAAAAACGGTCGAATTGTCAACGATGATCAGATGTTCGTCGCTGACATTCTCGTCGAGAATGGTAAAATCAAGCAAGTAGCACCGGGCTTACAAGTGCATAACTCAGCGGCGACGAGAGTGATCGATGCATCGGGAAAGTTGATTATACCAGGTAGAAAAGCTGGCGATGGACCGCATATTCGATATAAACTCTGCGAAATACGTAGGTGGTATCGATCCCCATGTGCATCTGCAAATGCCGTTTATGGGAACGACAACGATCGACGATTTCGCCACTGGCACGAAGGCCGCCGTGTGCGGTGGAACAACAACTATCAGTCAGTCGGCTTTGTAGCTCGTTCAGTTAGCTTTCTGTAGCTTATAAATTTGCTGTTCAAGGGATCTAACATTTTGAGTTGTGAAGTCCAGCATTGAAATCGGCTAGCTAGCCCAGTTTTGACCAAGAAGCTGGACATAAATCGGAATAGAATTTTTGAAATTATTCTAAAAATTACGGATCTTGATTTGCTTGCAGCAAGCATGCGAGCGTATTCTCACTTCTAGTTGATTTCGTGATGACCAATCGTGGTCAGTCGCTGCTTGAAGCGTACAATCAGTGGCGGTCGTGGGCAGATCCGAAAGTCTGCTGCGACTACGCACTCCACGTCGTTGTCGTTGAGTGGAACGATCGAGTTAGCACCGAAATGCGGCAACTCGTAGAAGAACGAGGTTGTCAATACTCTGGCAAAGCTCATGGCAGGCTTCTAGAGTGTACGAAATTGTACAGGTGTAAACTCGTTCAAGTTTTTCATGGCCTACAAGAATATGCTGATGATTCGAGACGACGACATGATCCACGCGATGCGGCACTGCAAGGAGATAGGCGCCCTGGCACAAGTGCACGCCGAAAATGGCGACATTATTTCAGAGGTAGACACGTGAAGACATGTCTACTTAAGCTGTTTTGGTCATCTCCAATTGCCGTTTAGAAGCAACAGGATATTCTGGCGATGGGAATTACTGGACCAGAAGGTCACCTTTATTCCCGCCCCGAAGCGGTATGTTCGAAAGCTCACTGCTTGTTGGCTACTACATATGACGTCACAACCAACAGTCATTGTATGCTGCAGATTGAAGCAGAAGCAACTTGTCGTGCTATCACGATTGGTGATCAGTTTAACGTGCCCGTCTACATCGTCCACGTTATGAGCCGTTCAGCGGCTGACGTTGTTGTCGCTGCGCGAAATCGGGGTGCAAAATAACTTTTCTCGTTAGCTAGCGTCTTTAAGCTCCCTTTCCTTCAGGTTGCGTCGTTTTCGGCGAACCCATTGCAGCCAGTCTGGCGACGGTATAGGTAGTAGCTTCAGTTTGCGAGCTGTGGCACTAGCGTCTACTCTTTCTGCAGGATGGAACTCACTACTTTCACAAGTGTTGGCGCCACGCCGCTGGTCACGTCCTTTCGCCACCGCTAAGACCCGACCCGCAGACTCCAGGCTATCTCATGGATCTGCTCGCCAGGCATGACCAGACTAACGGCAAATGACCAACTGACGAGTCTAATTCTGAGGATATATTTCAGTGGGTCACTGCATCTTACCGGTACAGACAATTGCACATTTAACGCTGAGGTACGGTGTCATATCGCAGTGGAACTCAATCTATCAGTTGTGGTAGTAAAGGTTTGTGCAGGCAAAGGCGCTTGGTAAGGACGATTTCACGAAAATACCCAACGGCGTCAATGGCATCGAGGATCGCATGTCTGTCCTTTGGGAGAAAGGAGTGGTACGCCTAGAGCAAATAGTGTTTTTCACAAGCCTAGCTATATAAGGTGCTTTTCACTTTTTACAGCACTCGGGCAAAATGGATCCAATGAGATTCGTCGCTGTGACGAGCACAACAGCTGCAAAAATATTCAACATCTATCCAAGAAAGGTAGAATCACACGAGAGCTGTTTCTTGAGACCACGTCGCGCAGATTCTGCATTTCTAGGGACGCATCGAAGCAGGGTCCGATGCAGATCTCGGTGATGGCTGCGACAGTAAAATTCTGCACAACCAGAGATAACAGTGCATTTTTCGTGCAGTGATATGGGATCCGAATGCGACTCGAACTATTTCGGCGAAGACTCATCATCAAGCGGTTGACTTCAACATTTTCGAAGGCATGACCTGCCATGGAGTTGCCGTGACGACGATTGCTGGTGGACGCATCGTCTGGGATAAGAACGAGGTTCACTAGCCACAAAGGCGCCATGACCGCAATGTAAATTTGAGCAACGTTTTTCTCTGTTGCAGTTTTGCGGGCTCGCAGGAAGCGGAAAGTTCGTCGAAACACGCCCGTTCTCGCCGTATGTTTATTCAGCAGTTGCACAACGTGATAAGGTAGGCTACGATAAGATAGCTGAACGTGTTACTAGCTGCCGCGTGCCGGTGTGCGAGTTGAGACCCCTGAAGTTGAGAGATTTTCGCATAGGTTCGGCATCCGGCCAAAATTGTGCGCGAACCATACGTTGGGAGCGTCCCGGCTGCACAGGTACCGTCATCGCCGGTGTCGCCCGCTTTCGGTAGGAACGAGAAGAAGCTTCGAGGGAACGAGTCGCATCAACTTTGGTAGTTTTGACCTATTAGTGTGTGAGCTTTGTTGCACGCAGTATTGTCTTTTATTTGAATGTGCAACCACACTTTATTAGCTATTATCATATTCTGACATGGATGTCGTATTCTACTAGCTGACGATAGTATTATTACTGCGGCAGTTGATTAAGATGTTTGCACCTTCAAATGTTTCAGCTTTTGCTCATCTTACAGTGCAAACTGTTAGTAAAAACGGTCGTGGCATGAAGCCAGAACGTCGAGCTGAATGAGGCTCTTGCAAGGGCGAAAAGCTTTATATATATCGGCTGTAAAATACGAATTACTGAATCCCGCAATACAATACTACAACGCAGCGATTCTAGAAGCGGAGGGGGGGCAGAAGGGCCTATGGCTTTCAGCACATTCGGTTTGGCCCTCCGGAGAATCGGAGAGCGGCAAACGGGGGAAATTGTTTTTTTTTTCCTTAAAAACGGCCCTGGCATGTGTGTTTGGCTCCCCGGAGAAAAAAATCTTAGTTGAATCACTGCTACAACGCTAAGCAGATGCACACGTGTAGCTAACATCGATGCATGTACTGTATGCAGAGCTATCTAGTGATTCTCAATTTGAGTGCAAAGTAGATTGACGAAGAAAACGAAATTCATACCTGATGATAACCTGAAAATGAGTATTGTTATCGTCGTCTGCTAGCATGTACCATGCGACCATGGTAACATAGAACTGTTTACATTACCGCTTTTTCTCGCATTTAAGCCAGTTGGTGTAGGTGGCGCTTTGACGCTGTGTTTAATGCAATGCTCATTTCGCTCTCGCGACGTTGCATTAAACACAGCGTCAAAACGCCACCTACACCGACTGGCTTAAATGCGA
>JAQGBB010002758.1:0-10316 GCA_034691745.1 Prismatolaimus dolichurus | reverse complement strand
AACGAGTGTCGAATTTCCAATGTCCATCGATGTATTTGCACAAGTGTTATAGTGGCTTCTGGATTTTCGCTTCGGTTCTCTGCCCAGAAATCACGTTTTGAGCTTTTTCGGAGCGAAATAATTTTTTATACTATTTTTTAATTTCAATTTTTAATTGTTTTGTTTGAAATAAAAAAATTCTTTGAGCTATCGATCAGCAGACAGGAACATCCAAATAGGTCAACGTTTTGGTTTACTTTTTAAACCTTCCTCGGGACCTGAAAACAGAACGAACGAGACAACTGTTGAAACTAGCTTGGTACATACAAGAAGGGGGAGGGAAAGAAACACTGGCAAAACCGACGCGGCACATAAGGCGAAGCTTCCGGAGAAGAACACACTCGAATTGAGGCAAAAAGAATGAGGCGAGGGGTAGAAAGCAAGAAATTAATTGTTTTGTTGTTTAAATATGCAACAAAACCACTCGGCTAACAAGAGCACAACTACAGACTGCCAAATACGTCGATAAAACAAACGTGGGCTTCGCATATCCGCTTTATCGATAACGCCTCCGCGTCTGCGCTTTGTGACACTTTTGTCTTGGCATCAACTCGCGGTCCAAAAATTTTTGTTTCAGAATCAGAATAAAACAGAAATCAGAAACTAGGATAAAACACTTCGAGTCCCATGGTTGTTCACGGTTTGAAATCTTGTGCTCAATCTCCAGACTCAGGCATTTTTGTGCTGTCAGAATGACATCGATTTGTAGCAAATACGTTATTTTACTCAATAGGAGGCTTTGGAGTGTTTCGGGGAGAGCAACCGAAGTCGAATCGACCGAAAGCTAAGTCCAAAATTTGTCCGATTTTCGACATCATTTTACTCGAGCAGTTACTGTAGCCGATATAAACATCTGTTTGAATGCAAGTTTGTTTCAAATTTGCTCAAGCCGTAATACAGCGAACCACAACCAGTCGCGAACACAGCAGTTTCCCGCCTTATAAGGCGGTTTTATCCTTCAAACTTCGTTTGAACCAATGCAATAATGCAATAAAAGCGCAAAAACAATTGTGCACGTGGTCGCTGCTCAATTCATTCGTGTGTCTTTCAAAGCTGCAAACCTAGACTTGAGTATAGGACGTAGTGGGCTTTCAGGCGATGGTTCGCTCTTGGCATTAGGCGTTCTCTTTCGAGCCACGAATTGAGCACAAGTTTCTTGTGAACCCACCTTGGGTTTCATAAAACCCTAAAATTCAACTTTGTCTCGTCTCGCTATCTCTAGGTTTTCCTGACGTAATCAGCCTTTCGACAAAGCGCCTGCAACCTCTGTGCAGGTGCCGAAACAAAATCAACAGCGCAAAACCGAGCTCAATCAGCAGAGAGAGCTATTCGATCAGACAAAGCGTTCGTTTTAAAGCTCCTCTACCTGCATCTCCATCTGTCAGGCAAAGTTCAGCGATTGAACGCCAAGCTTCGCAGTTCCCATGTATTTGCGTTTACCACTTACTCGTATACTTGCATAAAAGCTTCATGAGGTTCGTCTGACTGTTTGAATTGCACGCGTTTGTTTGGTTTTTGTATTAATTAATTCAATAAAACATCAAAGTAAAAGCGAACAACCTCGAAGGCTTTATAGAAATCGAAACACACGTGCAACTGAAGCAGTAGTAGTTGCGCTGAAAGCAGAATGAACAAATATTTATCCATGTTATTTTCGCAAACTGTTCGATCACAGCAAAGAAGACAAACTTCGACAGCAGAAAGATGCACAGTACACCCTAGAATATTTCGTTTGAGGCTTTAAACAAACTTCACGGACCAAAAACGTGCACGAGATACAGTATATCCAATGAATAACCAGTGACCGTTGACATGTTTTTCCCAAAATTGATTTCCAAATAACTTTTGAGCGCGTGTACTTTAAGCCAAGATCAAGGTATCAAAATGTAGCAAAAAAATCTGCGCTTTCCAAAACTGTTTTGGATTCTGTAATTCGTTCGCGTATTTCAAAATAGTTAGCAATCCTATTTTAAACTAAACTTGCCAACGCCTAGTTACTTGTTGGACACTTGATACAACCTATCTCCACTCACTAGCGGCCGGCGGGTACGCCCTTTTTGGCGTGTACGGGTAGGGGTACGGGTCCAAAAGCCCAGGTACGGGGTGGGTTCAGGTACATGTACGGGTACGCATGGTGCCATTATACGACGTAGTTAAGTCGGATGTATCAATCTTGGAAGGCCACTGAAACAGTGACACTATCTGCCAGTGGACCTGAAACCAGCTATGACAAAACCACAAATTCACTTTTGAGTCTGCTGAAGTAATGCACAAAATGTACTCTACTCACATTGCAAATCTATTCTGCACTTGTTTACAAAATTGTCCGCTGGTGGCGTCCTGCTAACGACAGTGATGTGTTCCCCGATAATAGCCAATCTACGTGCCTAGAATGTGCCCTGTTGAAAATGCGCATACGCGCGCCACCCGCTGACTTGAGGAAACAAACACACTACTTTTCACTAGGTTTAGGATATCTTTTGGTTCTGGTGCCTGTAGTAGTAAGCCACCAGGGCCCATATACGAACTTGAAACCAGGTTTTTCGCAAGGTGTCTCCATCATCCAATGAAGCAAATTTTTTAAAACGCTCCCATCTACCAACGACATGTTTTTGCTTGGTTTTGATCGGACTTATTCCCATATTCCCAAAATTTTTCCAAAAATTTCACTTTTTTCAAAATGTTCTCTATTTTCTTGTCGAGTTTTGTCTGGCTCGCCTTGTACCCGCCGTACCCGGTGTTTTGGCTTCCACGAAGTCGGGTACGTGTACGGGCACAACCAAAAGTCCCAGATACTGGTACGTACCCGCCGACCGCTCCCGCCCACTTGTCTACCGAAAGATAGCAAACACAGGATCACCAATGTTTACGCTGCCTGTGCACTCGCATGACAGCAGAACGCCGGCCAAAGGTGAATCCTTGAAGGCCACTCGAAACCGCTCGGGCATCCTCTCCGCCGCAAGTCTGTACCTGCAAGTAAGACTTGTGATGTGGAATGGTAAGACGAGCCCCAATATTTGGATTCTGATAAAACTACATTATACCCCACTGCGCAGTCCGCATTTGGTGTGGTCTGCTCTTTGCATATAATTTCTGCTGCTCTGCAGGGCAGGTCGCTCATCTCTCAAAAAGGATGGGCGTTTGTTCCCTGAATCGGGGAAGTCTTGTCCAAATAGAGGAAGCGCTCCCACGAGGTGACACAGGCTCAGTGGAACAAAGAAAAGATGTAGATAAATTTTGCCTTCAAGGACATTTCAAAGTATATAATTTCACACCTGATATGCTTGATGTTACTTCTAAGCGGTTATCGAAATTTTCACTGCATGAGAATATGCATAAATGATGTAAAATATTGAAGTTAAAATTGAAATATCATTACTGGCGTTGTTTTTAACTCGTACGCTGTGTTGTGTTAAGGCGTTAAAAACATCTGTGCTGCAGTCTGTATGGGTGAAAACGATGTCAGATTTTCACGCTACTTAACCAAAAATATGGTGAATCAGTGGGTTATTGGTTATACTTCAATATTTTGGATAAAATAAATTTCTAACGCATGGTAACAGCGTGGTCAGCAATGTGTAAGCATGCAAACACGCACTTTCGCAAAGTTTTCAACGGCTCGATTTTCGCATGTCGTTCAGCACGGTCCGGATCGATCGTTGTCATGATGCACCTTAAAATTTTTGTCAAACGAAATCGCTAAGAAATATTAAAATCATTCTAGGAGCAAGCTGGCTAGTCGCACACCAAACTGAAACCTTCACCTCGCACACGGCATAACAGCGCGGAACTGTGCTTCGCCAATTTTCAACAAGCTCCAGTTGTCCTGAAAATCGCCGTTTGCAAAATGGTAGAACAACTTCGCATGTATCCCATTTATTATTGCATTGTGCCAGCAGCGCGCAGCGCGTAAGCAAAGGAGAGCCATACGGTCATTCACAAGTTATCCCTCCGCCCCTCCATTATCCCCCATTCCCCTTGTCCCTCATCCAAATTTCCTCCCTTATCCCCCAGGAGGCAAAAGTTAGCAAACGTCCTGGAGATAACAGTGCAGTATGTCGCATGAAAAGGTGGTGGTGAAACACCTAGTTTTCAAGGTGTCCCAGCGTGTTCCAGAACATGTTCTGCAAAGACATAATAGGAAAACAAAAAATCGGTCTCACGTTTTTTTGTTGGATGGCAGGATGCCTTTTTGGCTTTGCCGATTTGCTAGTGGAGGCTATGGGCAGACAGCACGCTCGCACGTTGCGCAGTGAGGCACACCTCATCAAATGGTTTCGCCCCTTGATTACGAAATTTGATCTAAATCTTCGAACGCTTATCTCTTCTCCAACACGTTCGGACAACTCGTCCATGCTTGACGAAGTCATGACCAAGTACGGAACAAGCGAATCGGTGAACGAAGACTGCAAGCGAAACACCGTCGAGCTTCAAACGAGCGAGAACCATTCGCTGAAAATATCTTAAACCTGTACTCCACTGAGCTTGTCGTGCGCGCAGAGTGCAAGTCGATACGTGCCCTCGGGCTTCTCGAGGTAGTTGCAAAACCAAGCAGCCGCTGCGTCGCCACAGTCGAAAGCGTCGACTTTAAGTTTGTCGAATCGTTGTCTGCGTCAGTAATGCAGTTTTTTATGGCGGCCACCAGTCGTGAGTCGGTAGCTAGTTGGCATTACATTCTCAATGGGGGTAAGAGACAAAATTTTATGCTTGAACTTTTTATCTGGGTGTTTACTTACACTACAGCTTACACCGTTCCAGAACAACCACGACGGACATGTTGTCCGGAGCCTAGCTCACACCATGAGCAGCAAATAACGCAATAAATAAGAAGCACTGACGTGACGAAAAGATGAAAGAGGTTTTGCGCCTTCAGATGTTCGAACCAGCATCCCAAAAATGACTCCAAGTTATATCGAAAAAAAGTCACATAAAGCAACAAAATTTACAAAAAAATGTCGTACCGTACAAGACGAACGTGCCTATATTGCTCAATTTTAAAATCAGTTTTAGCGCAGTTGTCAGAGACTCTGTTTAACAACTCAGCCTTTCAAAAAAAACTTTTGTGCTAGTAGTTATCGTGCTGATTGACGACCTGCCCTACCGTAATATGACCTATCCCATAAAAAGAGATAAGCTAAACCGCGAAAGAAAAATGAAAACAGATATGCCGAGCTGAGATTCGCAGACCGTTCGTTTTGAAAGCTGACAAAGATTGTGTCACCATATTCATAAAGCGTCCCCCAGATATTTGCATTGCATTTTTGCAGCCATCTGCCTTTATACAGACGTAAACTTACTCGGCTGGTGAGTAAAACGAACAGAATTACTTTGTCGTCAGGCGATTTTTCTGTTTTACGACGGTCGCCAGCTCAACGACGCAGCTGTTATGTGGCAAATCTTTCGCAGAGATTGTCAGCGTCGCACGCGCTCTCACATCGACGTCAACCAGTAAGAGTCTGATTTCTTCGCGACCAGTTACTCGCTTTCCATCATGCGGAGTGATGAGCATGAACTGTCTGCGTATCACACAGAGCACACTCTTTCGGCTTCAATTCAAAAATTTCTAGCAATGTTTGGTCTGTTTCTGCTAGCGTACTAAAATTGCTAAGTAGAGTAGCCAGCTTGTCTCCATTCTAGAAGGCTTGCTGTTTCTAGGCCTGAGGAAGCTTCTCAAGGTAGAGGCGAAACGTCGTCTTGTGTTTTGGTGTTGTCATTCCGTCTTGCTTGCCCAATAAACTCATCCTACTTCTAATAGAGCACACTTTCTATCGCAGCGACATGAAAGCAGAAAGGTTTTTTAAGCCCCGCCTGATAAATCAAAGAGCCCTCTTCGAGCAGCGCAAGTGAAACCAAAAATTCGGTCTGAGTCGGGTGATTAGCAGTACCGTTCTGTTGTGAATGTTACCTGTCGAACAAGTCTTCGGTCTGAAGTCCCTGCGACGTGCATTCTGCGTGCGCCACTGACTTTCCTCGGCACGACTTGACTGGATAGAGCCAGATCTCGCTCAAAGTGCCCACGAGGACGAATCGCCGCCGTGCGCGTCGTCTTATGACAAAGCCCGCCATAGACACAAGAACGAAGCCAGCAACAGACAAGGTAGCCAACAACCACCGATTCATGATCGTTTTTCAGGCCAGCACGGATGAGAGCACAGCACCATGGACACAAGCCGGTGCTCTAAGCCAATCTGATTTGTCAAACCATCAGAGAGAAAAACGGAAGATCGATTCAAGCGGGTGATTATTGACAATGTGTTACAAAAAAAACCGTCTAGAAGTGGTGCTCCCTGTTAGCAAATTCTAAAACGAAACAATTTTGCTTTCATTCTGCCATTGTTTCGCTGGACCTTCAAATAGAGCAATTCCAATATCATATGCAGAATTTCGTAACACTCTTCGTTCTTGTGTTATAGAATATTTAACTACAGATTGAAAGAAATTGTGGCTGCAACCGTGCAAAGATCACGGGCGTAGTTAGCTCTGTGCAAAGTAAACACCTAAAACAACGAGCTGCATTCATATCATGTTTTGCATGCTGCACAGCCACAATGGTGCGATGTTTACAGAGGTAGCTTGATGGTACCTTAGTGCTCTTGTGCTGAGTTTTAGCGTTTGAATTTATTCCTGAAATCGGGAGACACCATTTTGGGCCTATCGACGCTATTATTTTTCTTTGCCCTTTTTCTAAAAATATTATTCGCTTGTATGCATATTTTGTCTCTCGACTCCATTGTAATTCCGGCTAAAAACACATGTTTGGTGCTTAGGCTCATACATTTTGTGTTTTGAAGCAAAAGAAAAACTATGATAGTTTTAGGAAGACGAGAAAATTAGTTTGTCATTTGTATACGGATGCGTTTTGTAGAAAGTTGCGACCTTGCTCCCGTCTTCTGCCTTGGAACGTTTAGTTCGTTGACTAGTAAACGGTATAATTGTTCCAGTTTAGCTGCCGATCCTTGCCACATGCCGTTAGCGCGGGCAGATGGCACCGCCGTCCTCAATCTCTGGTACTACAATGCGGACACGAAGACGTGCCTCAGCTTCGCGTACAAGGGCCGCAACGGGACCCAGAACAACTTCGCCTCGCTCGCAGAATGCCGCCTTCGGTGTACGGGGTTCCAGAATCCGTGCACAACCGGTCAGCCGCACACCCTCTGAACGGCCTCTTTATGCGCTATAGGGCGACGCCGAGCAGCTGCCCGACGGCGTACTGGTGAAACATTCACGCAGGGCGAGTCCGCTTGCTGCCCAGAAGGTTAGCTAATGCTGAAACAAGAAGCCTACAGCTGCCAAACGGTTCACATTAATTGGTCTTAATTATGGATTCGAGACTCAATTTAGTTTTTGAAATATAATAAAAAAACTGCACAAATAGTCGAAGCAGTTTTGCTAGAATTTCGCTTTTTTGCCACTTGTGCACTACGCATGGCACCGTCGTTGTATTTTCTATTTTCTTCTACCTGTTATCGCCTTGCTATGGATGTGTAAGGAGTGTCGTGAAGGACATACACATATGACGTCACCATTGGTTTTGGGACATTTTTGGGTCCAGAAGTCGAACCAGTCTACTTATCGTGATGGAAAAAAAAATTGCCCGCACCGGCATCGACAGAACGTGCTGCAAAAATCTCACTGCTCTAGCGTTTACGGTTCGAGAGGAGTTTGTGACCGAAGTTTCCGACGCTTAACCAGACGAAAACCAATACGGTGCACATGGAATGTGAACCGTAAAAATCAATAATGCTGGAGACAATCAATTTTTGTTTTCAGGTGTGTTCATCCATGTGAGCTTCCGCTCGCCGTTGGCCATGGGAACGCAAACCCCTTGCGGTGCTACTACGATCGCGCCTTGCAACTGTGTCGGCCGTTGGGGCTCATCCATATATGCCTTCACCTAAAAATTCAAATTTTTCGACCTCCCCCTCCGTCGCCTGGCTTAACACATAAACATAAGCTATCTTTTACACGTGGTGTCACCTTCCATGGAAAATTGCAAAGAGCCTGAGAGGAGGAGCCGAGTGTTCGGATGACAGCTCGTCAAAACTAGGGCTTATCAGAACTGGACGGTCGAAATGCAACGAACCTGTTTCTTAGTGTGTACTATTTCCAACCATATGGCTATCCTTTTGCACGCGCTGCGCGCTCCCGACAGGATGCAGTAAAGAGCTCTGTGTCGATTGAAGTTCTGCCAACATTTTGTCAACAGTTGCACACAAGCTTGGAAATTATTTACTGTTTATCAACTGAAAATCGTTTCCTCTTTAGGTAGGCTAACCATAATGACGTTTCTCGCCTTGGTGGTGTTGATGTCAGCAAGCAGTCAGTCGGATGAGTTCCCTTTTATAATTAAAATTCTTATACGTGCTGCCGCGTTGGTTGTATCGCGTACAGCAGACGTTCTTGCGACTTGGCGTGAAGTCCTTCGTTGTTAAACGCGTGTATTTTCCTTGTGCTTTTCTTGCGCATTCTCTGCAGTGAGCGCGCAATTAATTAGCGCACGATGAAGGCGTTCGAGCACGCAATGGTAATGAATAAAGCTATACGATGCGACGCCGTTCGAATTGTAATCGAAAGCATTTCTCTACCGCGTCATATTTTTTGTGAGCGGCACAATCGAGGAAAACTCGAAGTGTCACTTTCGACTAAAAATGCTCACCTTTCGACAAAAGCTAGCAAGGGTGGAAGAAGCGCGTTCGCAGAGCGGCGGAAGGCATGCGACGATGCCGTCCGTCGTCAGCTGTTCGACACCCGATCGATATCGCCGTTTTCACGAGACGGCGACGTTCTCGCTCAGGCGGCGATCGCGATCGCTCGACGAGATCCGGCAGGTTTTTGCGACGATGAGCCCAACCGATAAGGAGCTCGTCAAGGATTCGTGGGAAAATCGATCGCGATCGTCCGTGGTTGGTCGAACACTTTTGTTTCTTCGGCCAATCCAAGCGCATCCAAGTCAAGTGGTCATGAACGCGTGGCTCAAGATCATCGCTCAAACGCCGCTGGCCTACTGGACGACGCTAGGGGTCAGCGCCGACGACGACGCGGCAACGCTTCGGCGATCGCCAAAACTTTGCGCGCACGTCGTCCGATATGAGAAGTTTCTCGACTCGGTCATCGACGTGCTCAATACGAAGCGCGATTTCGCGTGCGCCGAACTCATTGTGGCGCTTGGGCGAAGACATGCACACTTTGCGAACATTCACTTTGACGCACCGACGTGGCTCGCTGTCAAGCGCTCGATGGTCGAGAGCGTCTGCGAGGGACACGGAAGGCCTCCGGCGCTGGTGCATGCGTGGACGAAGTTTTTCGGGCGTCTGCTGTCCGAGCTGCGTTGGGCGTTCAATCTGGAAACGTCGCTGAGGCTTTCGCGACGAGCAGACAGAAAGACAGCTGAACCGAGTGGAGAATGAGTAACTCCTTTGATGTCTCTCGAGATTATAAACCTGCAACAGCGTAGCCAGGCAAGCGGAGTTGAAGTTTTCGACGCAAATTTTTTGTTACGGGAGGAAAAGGGGCCGTACACTTATGACGTCACATATTTTTCGGCTTTTCCGACCCCCTCCCTTCCTTACGTCACTTCATATAACACATAAAAATAGGCTATCTTTTACGCATAATGTCATATCGCTCAACCCCATTCCATCCCCCCTAATCCATGACATTATAAATGTACGGCCCCAAAGGAAAAGCGGAACAAACCAACGTTCGGCCTCTTATGCAGGCTACGCCGAGGAACCGCTACTTTCACTTTCGGGACGCAAACATTTGACTTCACCGCTTGGGTAGTGATACCGACAACGGTGTATTGCGTAAGATGAACTCGGGAATGCGATAATCTGTTTTCTTTCCTCCAGTTCCTTGTGCATGTTTATACATCTCTGTCATCTCATTTGGCTATCAGTGCTTTTGCTTACTAAATACTCTACTGATGTTTCGAAACATATTGCCTTGTATATTGGACCTCAATAATAGCCGCACCTGCAGGAATTTTGCAAGAAGGAAAACCAAATACATAATGCGTTTGAAGTGGCAAGCGCACACGCAACAAAAATAAAGTTCATATGCATCCGTTTTCAAACACATAACATGGACTTTCTTGGGGCCAGCCACCCACAACCGCATTACCATTAGGGTTGATATGGACACGAGAGTACATGTGCTACAGCTGTACGTAGCTTTGGTGACACAAGTAAATCGGCAAAGCCGAAAGGCATCCTGCCGTTTGATAAAAACACCAGCACATACGTTTTTGAAGCAAGAGAGAAAAGGAGGCCACGATT
>JAQGBB010002757.1:0-10319 GCA_034691745.1 Prismatolaimus dolichurus | reverse complement strand
TGGTGTTTTTTTGTCAAACGGCAGGATGCCTTTTCGGCTTTGCCGATTTACTTGTTACGAGCCTTCGACAGCAAGGCGTTGTCGGGCTGTCCTCGACAAGAAAATCTTGCTATAACGAAATTGCGTCTTCTTCCACTGCTGCAGTAGGATCGTTGAGTTTTAGAAGTAAGAAGCGTCAAAGCTTGTTGACTAGACGAGCAAGTACGTCATGCATACGCAAGACGATGAGTACGCAACTCAAATGAGTGGTTGGGCGCAGTATGAATGCTGAATGCTGAAGCTGAACCCCCAGATTTTTCATCTTTATATCTGGAGACCTTCCAAAAAAGACGTCCGGCCTGAGGGAGGAGGAGGAGATCGGGTTTTTCGCCAAGGGAGCGGATATGGAAATAGGCAACTTTTGCCGACAAGGGGAGGGAGAGGCAGGTCAAAAAAATTCAAATTTTTTGCGGACGTCTTTTATGGGAAGCCCCCTGCCGCACTGCAGCCACTATAATTGTCTAAACTTGGTGAGCCCTGGAAGAACAATATCGCGAGCATGTTTGCGAGACGTTTCTTCTATCTTGACCAGACTTTTGCGTTCTTGCAATATACTGTCTCTCGTTCCGACTAATAAAGCTGCTAAAACAAGCTGAACGCGAATTGGTCAAATTTGCCAGCACGCTTTGTATTATGGCGTTTTGACATATTAAACTGCCGAAAGCTGTGCCAAAAATTTACCAGCACGATCGTCTGCAATGCAATCATGTGTCGCTGTCAATTTAGGCATCGTTTGAGGTTGTTCGACAAAGTAATAGCGTTTATAGCGACAAACACGTCGTCACCCACGTCCTTCTTCATAACGGATGATGAATCGTATAGCCGAGATTTTACGGCAGTTTTTTTGTGTGCGGCGTGCGAGCGAATTCGCCTGTATTGAACCAGCTTTACCAAAACAGCAGAATACAGCCCCATCTAGAACCTCAACTTTAATGTAGATACGTCGGAGTTGTGATGGACGGCCTTGTCGGAGTCACTCGCAGCGGAGCCCTCTCTCAGTGGTTGATCACGGCCGATTTTTGCCCACGACTGCTCTTCGCCACTGCCGAAAGCCAAAAAGACGAGCATCCCGATGAAGCAAATTACGGCCGCCATGATCATCGCACGTTGCCACTCGACGAGGCTCTGATTTGGCGTTATTGCCGCGACGATATACGGAACGATCAGCGCCACAACACCTTGGATCGTCTCGCCAATGCTTGAAACAACGCCGACGAACGCTGGCGCAATCTGATAGGTGCTCCGCGTGTAGCCGACGATTCCCGACGAGACGGCTAATGTGCATGCGCAGAGTGACGCAATCGCCAGCGGCGCCATGTTGCAGTCACAAAAGCTGATCGTGGTGAACGCAAGCGCGGAGCCGCCGAGTGCGAGCGCTTCGAAGATCTTCACACTCGTCGTGGGGGTAAAGCGTCGGTACCAAAAAGAAGAGGCTTTTTTGACGTCACATGACTCTTGGCTTCTATCCGGTTGGACGGTCACTTTGTCTGACAAGTAGCCGAAGAGAAGTAGCCCAAAGAACCCGAGTAGGTAGGGCAATGCGGCAAAGAGGCCGTTTTGTCGGGTGTCAAAATTGAGCACTTCCTTGATGTACGTCGGAGTGAACTCCGACTGGAAGTAGCTCGACCACGAGGCGGCGAGATTTGATGAGACAATGGCCCAAAACGCGAGCGACGCGAGCATCTTCGCAACCGGCAGCCGTGCACGTGGATGATCTTGGTCGTTATGTGACTCGCCGAGGCTGCGATTGGCCAAAATGTCTTTTAGTTCTACGCCTGAGATTATCGCGCTATGCGATGGGTCGTCCTTGTAGAAGATGATGAGCGCGACGAGGAGTAGGAGGTTGAGGGCGCCCCAGAAGTAGAACGCGTAAGTCCAACCAGCGGGACCGAGTGCGCAGAAATAACCGGAGGAAAAATCAATAAAAATGCCAGCGAGCGAGAAACCCGAACACGCGAACGCAATCATGGTACCAAATTCGCGCTCCGGAACCCAACGTGAAGCGGCAGCCATCGTGATTGGCCAGGCCATTCCGCCGTCAATGCCGCTGAGGAGCCTCGCAGCGAACAGGAACCACTCGCCCGAGGGCAGATAGGCTAGGATTGGCGTAACGAGGATGGAGGCGGCGTTTACAATGGTACCGAAGAGAAAAACTGCCTTCGTCGCGTGCATTCGTTGGATGACGATGCCGGCGGGGATCGTGAAGAAAAGCATTCCCCACGAGTAGCCGGCGATGACGTTCGCTTGCTTGTCGTGGTCCCAGAGGAGTTCGCCGAAGTAGCCACTCGCATCTGATTGGTCGCCTGGCGACGGATTGTTGCAGTCGGAGGAAAGGTTTTTAGAAGCAAGAAGGGAATTGTTCGAAGTTTTTGATGGCGAAAATGTCGTCGAGTTGACCATGCAGACGAGTGTGAAGTTGAGGAGCATGAAACCGGCGTTCGAGAAAAAGTTCCCGGCGAAGACTAGGGTAATTATGAAAAGGCGTACGGATGGAATAAGACGCGACTTTTTCGATCGGTAATGGCGAATACCACTCGACTTTTCGAAAGAGCTGCCGCTAGCACGTCGAATGCCTAGCATCTTTTGCAACTCGGTGACGAGGCGGCACTTTTTCAAAAATGTAAACTTTACCTGCAATCAGCTTGACAAAGTTTACCAACGACTAAATACCATCATAATGTAGGACACGCGGATTAGCTGATAAGCAGCTCGTTAAAAATGTGCAGTAGCGCAAAAAGTAGTAAAAATCTTTGATCGACTCACAAGACGTCACGCGTATTGCGTGAAAATTTTTCACAGTCAGCCGGTGCTAACACAGACAATTCTTATCTCAGTGCTTGCCATTCGATTCCGTCGGTACTAGCGGGTTGCAAAAAAACGGGCCTTTTTGGCCGACAGGAGCACTTTAAGAAAATTGTTAAATTTCCACTTAAGTTTTTAATCAAAAGTTTCGCATTTTCCGCTAAAAAAGTTTGAAATTTTCGCATGTCGCCCTCAAAGATCCAATGCTTTTATTCCAGAAAATTTAGAAAATTCATTTGTCACGATATAAAACTCGAAAATTTTGGCTTCGCCATAATTATGACATCACATGGACCTGGGCCTAGCCGAGCCTGATTCCGCCGCTTGCATTGCAGAAAAATTTTAAGGATCATTTGAAGAGTAGGAAAAAGCTAAAGCTTTGGTCCAACGAAGCATTGTTCGAGTTAGATACCCGATTGAAAATGACGTTTGTTTCTGTGAGCATACGTTGAAAAATAAGTGAAATAGTACCATGAGATTAGTGATTTTTTTGTACGACGATTTTTAAATTTGTTTTGTTTTCGGGGTCGTACAAAAATTTTGGTTTGTTTTTGTTTGTTTTTGGCCGAAAAAAATGGTTTTGTTTTTGTATTTTTTGGCCAGAGTTTCCTATCATTTTCGTAACACTACGGCTTAGACAAAATCTGCGTAGAACGGCACGGTCGCCATTGCTAGAAGTTCAAAATTTCGAAAACTTGGGCGAGCGATAGCGAGCCGAAGAAACTTTTTTAACTTTTGATCAGAAATGTACAGAACTTTCATCAAAAATTTTTGAAAAAATGGCGACCTCGTCTAAAGTCAGCACGGTAAAACAAAATTTTTGTTTGTTTTTCTTGATTTTGAAGTTTTTTGTATTGTTTTGTTTTCGGGATCATACAAAAATTTTGTTTTGTTTTTGTTTGTTTTTTTCTCTTTACAAATCGGCTTTTGTAACAAACTGTTTTGTAACAACAAAATCACTAGCGCGTACACAGGAGTATGGTGCCGGATAGGCTGGTCGGTGGTATAGAGGAGGGGAAATTCAGGCATCCTGCCTCTCTGACCACTTCCAAAGCTTTGCCTGCATGGAAAAAAGTGAGAAAAAATGAATTTTTCTCTAACTTTTTGGAAGGACAATCTGAAGAAAAATTCGAGAACAGCCGAAGCGAAAATGAAAATTCTGGGTAGACCGCAAGAAAAAAGAAACGGAAAGTTTTTTAAAACACTACGTGAATGCTTTTTTACGCCAGCGCGGTTTGAGCACATTTCCGTGCATTTTGCACATCGCTTTCCCTATAGAACCGCGCGATAAGCCAACGACTGTTGACAGCTCATCGTCTCCACGGTTTTGCAAACTTTCTTTTGCGGGCAACGTGCCCCTCACTCACTACCTGTTACCTGCATAGCAAATACCATGTGACCCAACTGCCGCTTATTGCGCAACAGCGAAAGCGGACGGCTCAAACTCGTAAACAGTGAGGAATGCAAATCACACGAGACGAGCGCTATCTGGCTGAAAATAAAAGTGTAAACTTTACGCGCAAAGCTGACCGTTACCAAAAGTTTACCACCGTCACGCTTACACATCTAAACGTGTTCGTGATCAACTTGTTCAGTTTGTTCAGTTTTTGCAGAATGGCCAATTTTTTTTTCCAATGCTGGGACTGGTAGCCACGTTTTATATTTTAAAAATCCGACTGTTTGCAACTGGCAAAAATTTAATGAGAACAAGAAAAGTTGGAAACAATAGCAGGCCTAAAATGCGGGTGACGTTTTTAGGCAAAGCGCTAACTAGAAAAATTCTGCCAACAAAATTTTTTTGAATTTTCTAGCAAAGTATTTATGAGCAAATTTAAGAGCAAAACTGCTGCGACTGCTCAAAACTGAAGAACGCTACGCCTTTTAACGTGGTTCTGCCGTTTGTTAGAAAACGAGAGCACGTGGAAATCATTGATTCGATTTGGCAACTTCATTGCAAAACAATGGGAGATAACGGCGTCGACTACGTCGTGTTCACCGCGGGACAGTGGCAAAGCGAGAAGGCTCTAGCAGCAGCCGGCGTGAAAAACGTGAAGGCCGAATACAACGAAGGCGTCGGCTTTCGGCAAATCCGCTTCTTCTATCCGAACCTCGTCGATTACGCTCGAGTGTTTCTGGCTCTCGTTGCCGGGTTTACAGCTGTCGGAAATGCACCGCTGACTACTGGCACACTTATCATTGGTCCGCATAGAGTCCGGTTTGGTTGCTTTTGCGTGTGAAATGTGACGGCACCAGCCGAATTGCCTTAAAATTTTAGAAACATCACATATATTCTAAAAAAAAAATCAAAATTCAAAAAATGTAAATTTCTAATTTCATTCGCGACTTTGCTGAAATCTGGATTTTCAGAAATATTTCATAAACTTCGTAAATTTTACTGACTTGCTAAATTTCTATTCCTTTTGTCTGGCGCCAGATGTATTTTAAGTGAAGGTTTGTTGAACCAGATAAAATTCTGCATCGAATGAATGAAATAATTTAGTGACCCAAGCCGGAATTTTTCAAAATCAACACTTTTCAATTTTTTTTTTAAATTTTGGTTGCATAGCTAACTGACGATCTCGTTTGCAGGATCTCATCTCCTCGATTGGATCGACGGTCCCCTTGCACGCTCGCACGATCAGTGCACGATCTTCGGGCGCCTCATTGATTGGCTCGCCGACATTCAGGCGCAGGTGGTCACAATGTGTTGGTGGGTTAGCCTCGACCCTTCTCCGCTCCCGTGGCTTATGCTCGCGACGACCGTCGAGATGTGCGCCTGCGTCGTCGACTGCGCGTCGAACGCCACCTGCCGGTACGCCGTTGTGCGAAAGCCGACGGGTTTCAGCGTTATCCTCTCGTGGACGATCCCGAACGGCAAGTACAACTGGCTCGGCATCTTCCTCTGGCTTGCCTATCCCTTCTACGCGGTGACGAACTGC
Organism: Prismatolaimus dolichurus; assembly: GCA_034691745.1. NCBI lineage: Eukaryota > Metazoa > Nematoda > Enoplea > Triplonchida > Prismatolaimidae > Prismatolaimus > Prismatolaimus dolichurus. The sequence continues at coordinate 4,539 of JAQGBB010002757.1, read as the reverse complement.
ATTGACCTGAGCTGGCCGATGCGCTCGTTGGTCACAGGCTCAATTTTGAGGTCGATGGAGATCGCGCTTTTTGTACCGACGCTGATGTACGTTTGGCAAGAGGCCGCGTACGTTGTGCACGTCATCGCCAACTGGAGAGAGCCGGACAGGATGTCAAAAGCGAAATAACAACTTTTTCGTCTGTAAAACCGAAGTGTGTCAATTAACTAGATGTGTTGAAGTTTTGGCCTATCTCTGCAGTTACGATAAAATTTACTAGCTCGACCCGATCGGTTATGCGATCACTGAAGTAAAGGCCATTCGGGTGACATCAATTTGCTGCTTCGCCGATAGGTAAAGCAAGGTCCACGCAGCGGATCCACGTCGCCCGCATAGACCTCCGCCCACCCATCGGCGACGCAGCGGATCCTCCTTGCCCAAATGGACCTCTGGCCACCCATCGGCGACGCTGCGGATCGACGCCGCCCGAATATCTTTTACCTCACCCAGCGGCGACGCGGTAGACCGGAAAGAGAGGGAGTCGCTGGCCGGAGAGAGAACGGCTGACCGGAAAGCCGCTGATTAAAAAGAGACACACACAGCACACAGACGCAGGAGAGAGAACCATCGACGCAGTGAAGCAAAGACAGAAAGATAACGACAGGTTTCTGCTTCCCTGGCTTGCTTTTTCTCGTTTGCAACAGGTTAGTTTAACAAAAATCAATATGTTTTGTGCATGACTATGTTTTTGTGTGTGCCGAAAAAATTGAGCAGGAGCAGGCGGGGACACGGCAGGAAACTTCGATAATAGTATTAACTAGCTGGACCCGATTGGTTATGCGATCACTGACGTGAAGGCGATTCGGACTGCGTCACTGCCCGATGGAGCGAAGGATATTCGGGCGGCGTCGATCAGCTGCGTCGCCGCCCGATGGGGCGAGTGGTATTAGGACGGTGTTCATCAGCTGCGTCGCCGCCCGATGGGGCGAGTGGTATTAGGACGGTGTTCATCAGCTGCTTCGCCGCCCGATGGGGCGACGGGTACTCAGGCGGCGTTGATCAGCTGCGTTGCCCCACAAATCGGCGGCGAGAGGATCCACGTCGCTCGCATAGACCTCTGCCCACCCAAGAGCGACGCAGAAGATCTACGTCACCCGCATAGACCTCTGCCAACCCATCGCCGACGCAGAGGATCCACGTTCTCCGCAGAGACCTCTGCCCACCCATCGGCGACACAGAAAATTCACGTCGCCTGAATAGAGTTTTCCCTATCTATCGGGGACGCTGAGAGACCGGAGAAAGAGTGCCGCTAAGCGCAGAGAGAGCTGCTGACCGGAAAGTGGGCCGCTGACTGGAGAGAGGGTCGCTGACCGAAAAGAGAGAGAGACCGACATATACACTGACGCAGGAGAGAGCCAGCGACGCAGTGAAGCAAAGACAGCAGAAAAACGTAAGGTTCTTTTTTTGGGGGCAAGGCCTATTCGGGCAACATCGACCCGCTGCATCGCCGCCCGATTGGGCGAAAAATATTCGGGCAGCGTTCATCAGCTGCGTCGCGCCACCCATCGGCGACGAAGCGGATTCACGTGGTCCGAGTTAATTTCGCTCCACGCAGAGAAGACGCAGAGATCCACATGATTCGAATAAACCGTGCTTCACCCAGCAGCGACGCCGATAGACCGGAAAGAAAGAGCCACTGACCGAAGAAAGAACCATTGACCGAAGAGGGAACCATTGACCGAAGGAAGAACCACTGACCAGAGAGGGAACTATTGACCGGAGAAAGAACTACTGCTTGGAAAAAGAACTAACAACCGAAGAAAAAGCCGCTGACCAAAAAAGGAATTACTGACCGTAGAGGAAACCATTGAGCGGAGAGGGAACCATTGAGCGGAGAGGGAACCATTGAGCGGAGAGGAAACCACTTACCGGAGAGAGAGGGAGTCATTGACCGGAGAAAAAACCACTGACGGAAAAGGGAACCACTGACCGGAGGGGAAACTACTTGCCGGAGAGAGGGCCGTTGACCGGAAAGTAAAGCCTGTCATACTCTCGTTTTTTGTCCAACTGTCCACCCGTAAAATAACTGTAAAAAATGTAAAAGGACTGTAATTTGAATGGAAAAGTTTTGCATGGAAATACACTCGCAAAGTGGACACGAAACCTGTGGACAAGTGGACAAATCTGCATTTTTCTCCCGAACAAAAATGCAGGGACAAAGGGACAAAAGGACAAGCGCGTGATTGGCTGAAAGCGTCACGTGATGCGTTTGAATTTTTCCGCGGACGTTTGGTTGAAGCACGCAATTTCTCTTTCAGTTCTTCGCCTGAGTTTGCTATTTTCGAATGTATCCACTAATTCTTTTGATTTTAGGCATGCCTTCGCATCGCTTGAGAAAACAGTTCGCTCTAGCAACTCTTTTAGCTGCGAAAGCTAGCATTCAAATCGTCGAAAGTCATCGGCGGGTGCAACGTCGACGCTGGTATCGAAACACGACATTCGAAGGGCGGAAGCATCGGCAGGATTCTTCTTCACGGTTCATCCTCTTTTACGAGCTGATGAAGCTAACCTCTTTCACTCTATCTATCGGATGAGTCCCGCGAAGTTCAACGAGCTTCTCGCTATCGTGACACCGAAGCTGCAGGAACTCCTTCAAAGCAGACAACCTCTCGAGCGTCTCTACACGGCCGAAGAAATGCTAGCCGTGACTCTGCAGTAAGCTTCGATGCAACTGAAATCGAAAATTATACCGCGGATTTGTTGTGCTGTTTCACGAAAAGTTTTGTGCTTCTAGTTCCATGTTTCATGAGATGTTAATCTCTTATCTATCGGTCAACTGGCTTATCCCGTATGTGACTCTCGAGCGACGAATCATTCCGAACGTGCTCTTGGCCATCGTCGAGTCACTTCGCGACCTCGTCTTCCCTCCGCGAACGAGAACTTTTTTCTGAAAACTGCCGAAGCATTCCTAAGTTTGTGGCAACTCCCGAACTGCATCGGCGCCGTCGACGGGAAATACATTCGAGTGCAAAAGTTTCCCGGTGTCGGCAGCGCCTGCCACAACCACAAAAAATTCGAATCGCTGGTTCTACTCGCCGTATGCGATGCGTTTTACCGTTTCATCTTCATCGATGTGGGCGCTTATGGAAGCAACTCCGATTCTGCAGTTTTCCAGACGACCGAATTTCATCGAAAAATGATGTCAGGCGAGTTTGGGATTCCCTAAAATCAACCTTTGCCGGGCACCGATGAGCCGCCAATGCTGTTCTTCATCGTTGGCAACTCTGCTTTTCAGCATCTTCGATGGCTTAAAAAGGTGAGTTTAGCCTTAGCCGATTTTCCTCGCTTTTTGTAAAACAAAAAAAACCAATTTTTTTCGGGGGCTTCGACCCCTGATAGAGGCCGAATTCGAGATGTTTTTTGCATCTTGCATGGAGCGAAGCGGAATAAAAAGGATAGCTAAGCGGTCATATTTGGCGTATTCCCATTTCCCCTTTTCCTATTCCCCTTTTCCCTCGTATTCTCCGTATTCCCCTACATTTCCGTCTATTTTCGCCTATGCTTCCCTCGGGCATCCTGCCGTGAAAATTTTTTTGTCTCCAATAATGAAACACTCATATGTTCCAGTGTTCCAGGCTGTACGAAATTTCCTGTACGTTAATTTTTTGTTTTCATGCAGGACTTTTCGGCTTTACCGGCTCCCTTGTTAGGGCTCGGGTTCGGTTCTGGTTTGAGTGGTCCTCTATGGTTAGGTTTGAGGTCGGTTTGGATTGGAACCGCGGGAACCATGTGACATGCTTGGTTGACGTGCCTGATTTTTTAAAAATTTATGAAGCTTAGAATGTAAATGGAATGTACAAGTTCTAATTCAAGTTTGAAATTTTTTGTCAAAATATCAAAATAAAAAACTACAAGGTTCGGGGTATCAAGTTCGAACCAGTTTTTAGCGTTGAGATTTGGTTCAGGTTCGGATCGATTCTCAACATTAGGATTCGGTTTCGGCTCGGGCTCGGTTCGATCTAACCCGGCCTCTGATCCCAGAACCCTCTACCACTGCCAAGTTGTCACCTACCCTTAGCAAGTTACTGCCTACAGTAGGCAGGGTGCTGACAGCGTCCGTTATGTTTTCCGCGGGGATTCAGAGCTGATTGTGGAAGGTTTCAATCGCTTAGCTATCCTTATTACGCGCTCTGCGCTCCAGGCAGGATAAAAAAATGTTTAGTTTTGTAGGGCTACCCGATGACGCATATCAAGAAGCTTGACGAGGAGACGATGCTCAAGCTCATCCTCAACTATCGAGTCTCGCGCGGCCGCAGACTAGTCGAAAACGGCTTGGGCGTTCTCGCCGCTCGATGTCGGCGATTGCGCACGATGATCGTGGGAAGCGAGGAGCTGGTTATTCTGCTTGTGATGGCCCTCTGCAGCATCCACAACTTCCTCATGCACGATGGTCGAGACAGCGTCGTCGCCGGAGGTCACTACTGTCGTGCCGGATTCGCTGACGCTGTCGACGCTTTGACGGGCGATCTCACGCTCGGTCAGTGGCGCGACGATCCAACG
>JAQGBB010002756.1:0-10321 GCA_034691745.1 Prismatolaimus dolichurus | reverse complement strand
CCAGGTTGTCCGTCCAGGTTTGTCCAGGTTGTCCAGGTCTGCCCAACCCTACCCTCAGCTCAGTAAAACATTGTTTTGAAAGAGCGCCAGGACTTCAAGCGTTGCTGATGGTTCTGTCTATGGCAAAAGTTAGTTGAGGTGAAAGAGTGATTTCACAGTTGGCTCACAAAAGATTCGCACCTTTACGTAAACAATTGCCACGACCCCCCTTCCCCCGTCCAAATGTTCGTCACTGTTCGTCATCATTTGGCCGACCCCTCCCCCTACCGAATTACGTAATTGTTGAATGACCCCTGGGCAGAATGCACTTCGGCTTTCAGCCGTTTCACTTGTTTTGTCGTATGGCGTCTGGTGTCCTTGCGCTAATTTGAAGTGTTCTGTCAACCGAGTGTAAGCAAGTTGAACAAACGACACAAGAAAATGAAAAAGTTTTTGAACTAATGTCGTTACTTTTAATTATACCACTTTAAAAAAATTCTAAAAATTTTTACATTTAAAGTTTCCACGTTTAAAAACGTTTTTTGCAAACAACGGAAACAAGCAGCTTCGACATCTCTACGAACCAGCGCCGACTAGCCGACCTGACGCATTTATCACAATAGCAGGTAAGTCGTCAGATGATTTGCGTTCGCTGCTGGACTGCTCACTTCCAAGAATCCTTGTTGAGACGTCTTTCCAGTCCACAAGCGATGCGGCTTCAAGAAGCCAAAGTGCAAGCGCACCGGCAAAAATCAGAAGATGTAGACCGGAAATGATAGAAAATGTGAGCAGTCCAATGAGTGCAACTCCATGCCAAAGAATTGAGCTTCGATCGACGCCATCGAGCATCTTTCCAAACGTCAATAAAACACCAAATCCGCTCACATACGCAAAGACCAATTTGGGTTCATTCGTTGTCGTCTCCATGACGTAAGAGGTCATAAAGCTGCTCATATACGCGTAGAGAGCAGACGACACCGCAAAACAGCAAAGAACGTACCGCTTATGGCGAACGCTAAACTTCGGTTTCGTTGCATCAACATCGGGAAATTTCCCGTCGCCGAGCCTCGGCAAGCCTGGTTTCCAGCCAGGTCCCATAAATGCGGCGATCAATTTACTCCCGAAAGTAGGCATCGATCGAATTTTAGCGATTAGTTCGGGAAAGAACCAATGCATTCTGATGGTATTGAACGAATTCGCCGGCGCTATCGTCCCGTAGGCGACCGGCTCCTCGTCGCGTTCTTCGGAGAACGTTCCGAAAAGATGATCCCAGATGATCAAAAATTGACCAAAATTTCGATCGACGCAGTACGGATTCCGCCCGTGGTGCACTCGGTGATGCGACGGAGTGACGAAGATCTTTTCGATCCATCCCAGTTTGGGTACTACTGAAGTATGGGTCCAAATGGCGTACGTAATGCTCAGATTGGAGTGAATGTAGTACTGAAGTGGCGGAATGAAGAGAGCGATCGGCCACTGAAACGGAAGCGGAAGAAGCGTGTAGATGTTGCTGCTCCGGAGGACCGTGAACTGATTGAGATACTCGGAGCTATGGTGGAGCCGATGCTGCTCCCAAAAGAGCTCCACCTCGTGCTCGCATCGGTGTTGCCAGTAGCGCGCGAAATCGACTAAGACGGCGGCGAGGATGAATACGCCCGCGGAGGTGGGGTCGTCGAATTCGACGAGGGCGAAATGGTCGTGAATAAATCGATAAATCGGCAGGTAGACAAAGACGCCGATCGATGTTTCGAGCACGAAAGCAAGGTAGGACGCGAAGCTTGCGATCGTGTCGGCGGCGTCGTAGAAGACGGAGACCTTTCGCAAATAGAGTGCGACGAGGAATTCGAGGGTGAAAAGGAAGGCGGCGACGTCGACGGGAGGGCTGAGGTTCGGATAGAGCTCGTACTCGGTGTACGCCACCTCGGAGGGGAGAATGAGATAGAAGTATTGGCGAAGGCGAAACAGCGGGTAGACGATTGGCGACATTTTTGGTGATATTGTCGCGAATGGGCAGGAAGTGCGCGAAGTAAAAGCGAATGTTTTCGACACAGACTTGAAGAGCACTTTTCGTGTCGTAGAACTTTTCTGTGTACATGTACACTCGTTGACAATTGCATCGATCTTCCCGTGTGCATGAAACGCGGGTAAAAACGTTTTACGTTGCGGGTTGTATCGAAAGTTTTATTGCATCTTCTGGAGCGCGCAGCGCGTAATAAAGATAGCATACTAATCGCATGTGAGTGCGTGCGTCGTGCGTGAGTTACACCCATAACTTTGGTTTTTCTCAGCCGAATCTTAAAATTCTTTTTATTTCTGGGTTTCCCTCCGTCCGGAGAGGTGTCTTTTGGCATTCTTTTTGCCGTTCGTCCGTTCGCTTTGCCGATTTACTTGCCCGCATTGTGTTCGCATATCGATGCGCAGTCGCCGAAAACAACTTTTTCGCAACCATAAGCAAATATTGAAATGTCTTGAAAATCGCATTGGTGTATGTCTTACCGGCATTACTGGAAATCAGGCGTTTCTAAAAACGCCTGAAGTTCTGGCAGGCATTGTCGGAAGTACGTGGCCAAAGATAGTATTTCCTTCTTTATTTTCCGATTTGATAGCAGCTTAACATATAGAGCTGATAGCGAATGTTAATCAAGCAGACTTGAGCTTGTACTCACAGCTAAAGGATAATCGTATGCAATTTCGAAATTTTTTGTTTTGTTTGTTTTTCGTGCCATGCAAATTTTTTGTTTTCTTTTGCATAGCTTTTTCTTATCAAAAAGTTATTTTTTCTTTTTCGAATGAAATTCGAGTCATTTTCGAAAGCATTTCCAAGACGGCGCTCCAAGCACTACTGGAAGAAAAATTATCAAAATTTCGGCATTGTATCACCTAGCACGAAACAGCATTTCGCTTGACTGCAATCACATTTAGGCTTAACAGCAGTGTCGGTGTTATGACAAATAGCTGCTGATGTCTAAAGTTAATACGACTTGCAGCATTCTTCTTTGCGTGACCGTGCGTGGCATTGCCGATGCTGGTGGTGAGAGTCGGGCTAACAGCGATTGTAGAAGTGGTGGTCGTGGTGGCTCTGCTCTTGGTGACGCCAGAGTTGTTGAAAGCGTCGGCGACGGTAACAGGCGCAGCGACGCCGGTCGCAGCGTTTGCGAACCCGACACGTGCGTTTCCGACGTCGAAAACGCTGTAGAATGCGCCGATGAAGACGTCGCCGAAAACCCACATTTGGGAGACGTTCCACGTTGTGAAACCCACGAGACAATACCCGTCATTACTGAGCTGAAAAGGTGAAAACACTATTCTTAGCAACGAAAAATAAATATTAATAGCGGGGGGAAGTGTGATTTTCTGTTATAATTATTTTTATTTTGGTGGGAACAATACGGGACATTAGCATTCGATCGCAGCATAAATAATTATATCTGAAAGAAATAAAACAGATAATATACGTAGTCCACCTGAGTCAGAACATAGTCGTTTGGCGTTAACGTTAGCGTGCTTCCAGCCAGGATAATTTGCACGTTTGGTAGCGCGGTAAGATTTGAGCAACCGACAACCCATATCTAACGGAAAAGAACGCTCAGGCTGCTTTGAGATTTGGTAAATCAAAACTAAAAATTAAATTCAATAAATATTAAAGTTTCTTAAAAAACTTACATCACCATATGGGCCGAATGAACCTATGGCATTCTGGATATTTGCCACGTCCGACGCTGGACCGACGATAAAGGATGTTCCCGTGTCGACGATCGCTTGTGCCGATGGGGAAAGCTTAGTACTGCCGACGACGATTTCATCGATTTGAATTTGCCAAAATGCTGGCGTCGACAGATTGACCCACGACAGGTTCCCGCTGAATCGGCTCGTATCGATAGCGCCGATCGATAACTCACCTCCGACGCTCTCGTCGCGGGAGAACCAGAAAGCGAATAGGTCAGACCCGACAACGCCCTGTGCGATCATGGTACTGAAGACGGGCGGTGTTAGAAAGTTGCTCGCCAGCTTCGAGTAGGTCATGCCAAATATGCCGCTCGCAGAACCGTTCACCGCGCCTACGGTCCCATTTTCGACTTTGCCGAATTGCTGTTTTAGAACGCAAATGGATGCAACCTAAACAAGCATATTTACTCTGCCAAAAATTGAAATTTTCTTTTTTTAAGCTCAGCCTTTACGCAGACGGTATCAGTAACGACGACGCCAATCGCTTTGTTACCACCCGCGTAGTAGATCTGAAAAGGCTGGCCTTCGCTGGCGTACGTCGATGAGGCGGAACTATTGTAGGTTTGCGACCAACCTCAAATGCACATGCAAAATAATTGAGCCGAAAAACAAAAGTTGAACTGCTGAGAAAAAGGCGTTATGCCAGAAAATGATACATAGCGTTTTCGTAACTTGGTTCCTAGATACAACGAATACGGTGAAAATGATTTCAAACTGAGTTCAAATTTTCTGAACGTCTGAGAGATTTTTAAAAATTTCACACTTTCAAAAATTTGAATCAGCATTAACAAACGCTGTCAAAAATTTACATTCTTTGTTTTATCAGTTATTGAAACGTACCGCAGGCGGCGCATTGACCTGAGGGCACCCAGAGACTCGGCGATCCGGTGTCGAAGACGACAGTGAAATTTTGACCCGGAGTTCCAATTTGAATGTCTCCATAATATTCCATCTGAAATAATTATATTTCTCGGAAAAAAGTTGCAAGAAATCGGCAACATCTCTTTCTGAATTACGTCGAGATAGTTTGTGAGCCATTCATTTCCTGTCAGCGAGCGCGTTCCTGTAACGTCGGCGAGTAGAATAGGCAGTTTCAGCAGTGGCTTCCGCGCAAAACGCCTTCGGACGGGCACGATCGCTGAGCCTGTTCCGAGCGTTTCACCACTGGACAACACCCTCTGTGTGGCATCGCTTCTGCAAAGAATCGACTGCTAATTATGCTTAGCTTCTGTACAGCCGTGGAGAGACCACCTTACCCTCCAATCGCTCGGCGAATACAAATCGCGTGCGCAACTGTGGCGATAAGAAATGCGGAATAGTTTCTGATCTTCATTTCACGGTGTGATTTTATACACGTGAGCCGTATCGTGCATTTTCAGAACCATGTGATTCAGGCGATAGAACTGCTTGTAAATCGCTAACAGTCGATTCAGAAAAATTTGAAGTGCAAGGGCGGTCAGGTTTTAACTTTTCGAACACAAGGACTTGATGGGAAATAATTACTTTTATGCACTAATTAGCGTGAGAGGAAGTCAAAATTGCTTGCCGCCAAGGCAAACAGGAAACAATTTATTTTCATTCGCACAGTTGAGTCGAAAAAGTTCGAAAGTTCAACGACAAGAACGGCGGGCGTAAAGCGGCTAAAAACTCTTAAAAGTTTAATCGTTCACCTTTCATTAATTATTCGTGTAAATTGTGCTTGCAGTAACGTTCGCTACACTTTCTACCACATTTGAATGCTACAGTTTCCATTTAGCTTGGAAAAACGCTGCAACGACTTAGCTGCACACTACCGCAATACCCTGCATAGTTCGTCAATAAAACTGCAGAGTTAAAAGCGTCAACCGGCGGTTCACTCAAGTGTTAGCGGTTTAATCACACAAAGAATGCCCCACACAAGGACAAGCAGAATTTCTTTGACACGGTGAACGCCTGCAGAATTCTTCGTCTGATCATAGCTAATAGTGCTGGTATTTCCCGTGCTTGTCATCGCTGCGACTGTAGCAGGCGCAGCGCCGGTGACGGCGTTTGCGAATCCGACGCGTGCGTTTCCGACGTCGAACACGGTGTAGAATGCGCTGATGAAAACATCGCCGAAAATCCACGTTCTCGACACGTTCCAGCCCATGATGCCAACAAGACAGATGCCACCCTCGTTGATCTGAGACATGGAAAGTAAAACTGTTTTCTTTTTCAAGCTGATGGGTGGCTCGCATAAAGATGAACGACGGGGGATAGCTTAAAAGCGAAATTTGGTACCGGGCAAATTTTTTAAAATTTGGATTTAAAATTTAAACTTTAAAATATTAAAATTAATTTTTTAATTGTGGGTTTTAAATTTTAAGAATTTTAGATTAAAGTCTCAAAATTGGGATTGTTGATTCGCCAAAGTCGGCCTTGCCCGCAAAATCTTCTGGGAACACGATCCTGGATATTAGAGCAGACGTTTCTATATGCGATCCTGATTTGCTACACGGTGCTTAAAATTATTAAGCTGCCGATATTTGTCTATGTGTGTCCAAAATGATCAGAAAAAACATCGACGTATTCATTTATAAAGACTCCCGTAAGTCTTCATCCAATGTACCTCAGTTAGGACATAATTTTTCGGCGTTAGCATTAGCGTATTTCCACCAAGGACGATCTCGATGTTCGGCAAGACTTTCAGATTCGAACAGCTGATAACCCACATCTGTAATGGAAGTTTAACATATATTTTCGAAAAAGTAGAATTTGAGAAGTTTATACACTGTTACACCAATTTACATTGCCAAACGGGCCCATCGAACCGATTGTCTTCTGAATCTTCGCCACATCCGCCATGGGACCAACGATCAATGACGTTCCCGTGTCGACAATCGCTTGCGAGGAATTGGCTACCGTCAAATTACCGACAACAATCTCATCGATTCTGATCTCCCAGTAGGCCGGCGCCGACAGGTTGACCCACGATAGGTTCCCACTGTATCGATTGGTATCGATCGCACCGATCGATAACTCGCCGTCGTCATTCGGAGAGAACCAGAAGGCGAACACGCTCGAACGGACAACGCCCTGGGCAACCATGCTCGTGAAGACGGGTGGTGTTAGATAGTCGCCGGTGAGCTTCGAGTAGGTCATGCCGAAAACGCCGCTGGCCGACCCGTTTATGGCCCCAACTGTTTCATTGTCGACCTCGCCGAATTGCTGATTTTTTACACACAGAGAAGTGACCTGGGCGCAAAATTAATGGTTTTTGATAGACTAAACGAAAATTTGGGCCAAAATTTCCATACGCAGACGGTATCTGCAACGATGTCGCCGGTCGCCCTATTGCCACTTTTGTAATACGCTTTGAACGGCATGCCGTCGTCAACGAACGTCGATGAAAGGGAACTGTTGAAAGTGTGCGACCGGCCTAAAATGCGAATCAACTTCCTAAAAAGGCGATTTTTCAAAGAAATGTCCCGGAGTAGCGTTGAATATTTCTGGAACGCGCAGTGTTCCAAATGTGGAACAATCATGACGGCATGCATGTTTTCCATAACCATTCGTCTGCTTCTGACAGTAAAGTTTAGCCTACTGCCTACCACAATTTTCGCATCTGCTTGAAGGCACCCACAGACTCGGTGACCCTGTGTCGAAGACCACCGTGAACGTTTGCCCTGGGGTACCAATCTGAATGTCACCATGATATTCCATCTACGAAATGAGACGTTTCGTTCGCGAGGAAGCAGAAGCGAATAGTATCGATGGCTTCGTCTTACATCCAGAAAGTTAGTTAAATTCTCGTTTGCTTCAAACTGATTCGCGTCTGTGAAGTCGGCGAGCAGAATCGGTAGCTTCGTTGGCTTCTGCACAAAATGCCGTCTAACAGGCAATGTCGCCGAACCTTTCCCGCTGGTTGCCAATGGCGTGTCAGCTCTAAAGCGTCGAGTGATACAAAGTATTATATATGCTTGAGTAGAATAGGCCACAATATTGTGTTGAGATATTTAGCATACTTTTTGTTTTACTGTATTACTAAAATCGGAGATGTGCTACAAAACCTTTGTTTAAAAATTTTTTACTTTTTCTGGCGTTTTCTTTTTTTGTATCCTGCCAGAGCAAGCGTAGCGAGCGAAACAAGTCGGATGTATTGATCTTCGAGGCTCGCTGACGCAAAACCTGTTTTGACGTCAACTTTGATCTTTCTAAGCTCAATACAACACGAGAAAAAATGCAAAAAGGTATATGGAGAGGGGAGATTCGAACCTGCGACCTTTGGGCTGGCGTTCAGTCACACCAAGCATTAATGAACAACTGCGAAAAACATCGTGTGGCAAATGGTGTGACGAATGCACAAACGAAACTTGAGCCAAAGTGGTTAAGGCGTTCAGGAGTCATGCACAAACGAAGTTTACATAATGTGTGTCAGTGGGCCTGAAGACAAAAGCCATCGATGACAACAGGTTTTTGAAGCCTTAAACGTGGGAAATGCGAACACCAAATTTCAGCCGAAGTCGTTCAGGCGTTCCGGAGTTATGAGCAAAACACTTAATTTTTACATGGGAGTGGGCCTGCTCGAGCAGCATTCCCGGGGAGTATTAGATCCCCAGGGTCCATCCACGAAATCACATCTAGCTTTGGTCCAAGGTAACATTCTGCCGGCTAGCTTGCTTATTTCGAAAGTTATCATGTCGACAGACAGACGGACAGACAGACGAACGGACGACACGGCCCGCCGCAATAGGCCTACTGACTTCTTCAGTGGGCCTAAAAAGAATGCTTAGTGTTCGAACGGGCGCTTCCCTCCGTTTCCCCCTATCCCCGGGCGTTCCAACCCTCAGCCAGAAAGTTAGCGGACGGTGTGAGCAGCTTTCTTACGGTAGGCGGCAACTTGTCAATGGTAGGCGACAACTTGCCAATGGTAGGCACCAAATAAGTAAGCAAGTAAAAGCCAGTAGCATTGTGTAACCACTAGTTTGGATCCGTGTGCTGTTTTTCTGTTTTACGACAGAATGCCTTTTCGACTTCGCCGATTTACTTCTTGTAAATTTTGAATACTTCTCATGAAGCAATTGTTACCCTCCAACTACCACATCTGCGCGAAGCATTGAAAACGTTGCGAGAAGAAGTGTCAAAGCCTTTACACAGTTCATTACGACAGATGAGAAGCGCTCTGCTGCATGAAGTTTATATCACATTGTTGTCCCAAATCATATAGCTAGCCTAGCTGTCCTACACGCTGGTGCGACATTTTCATAAAAAGCTACTGCAATAATTACTTTCTTCCTAAGGAAGTAAAAAAATCCGGCGCCAAGGTAACGTGCAAATTTTTTTCTCATAACGATGTTTTTCAGACTCGTTGAAAGTTCAGAAGTTCCGAGTAAAGCGCTTTCGTCCGGCGCAGGCTGGTTTTTTTTAGCATGAATACTGGACTTATCGTTGAGTGATGACGCTCTAGTTTCTATTGGTTACCGGATTTAGCTATCTATAATTTCGGTCGCACTCAAAATGCCTATCGCTAATGCATCTAGACAACTTAACACTTATTTAACACGTAAATACGCGTTAAATGCATGCTACGCTTCGTGAGCTCAGCGGTGGCCTTTTTGTGCACAAGCTTTGGTGGCGGACTTTTAATGCAAAAGCTTCGTGGCGGACTTCGGCGAGCTTTAAGTACACAAAAGGGTGGCGGGCTTTTAAGAGCGGCAAAAGTGGACCCGAACCGAACCCCAACCCTGTGTTTTTGACCCGAACCGAGCCTGAACCCGAACCCTGAAAAATGGCCCGACTGTATAAAGTCACCCGAACCTTGACATGAACCCGAACCGAACCCTGGATTTTGACCCGAACCGAAACCGAACCCTGAAAAGCGACCCGAATCCGACCTCTATCCAAAACATGCTGAAATTGCGTCCGCGTATTGAAAATAGTAATTTGGCCCAAAAACGCAATTTTCCAATGTTGTCAAAATTTGACCAAAACTGTTCAAAATTGTTGCAAGCCACGCAAAAAGTTGACACACATGCTAAACTGATCATAACTAGCCGAAATCTGCAAATATTTCTCAGGCTGACATTTTCGCAACCGCAGCCAAACTTTGTTTAGAGTACACGCAGAAAATCTCGAGTTGCGGCCGGTCAAGATGACAGAGGCCATTGCATTGAGACACCCTGTTTACTCAGTATAGTCGTTTGTTTGTGCCTGCAAAATTTGAAAATTATTTGACTCGAAAACACTCGTACGCAACTTAAATCAGGGCTTTTATATCGTCCTGAACGAAAAGATCGATTTATGGTTACCACACTCAAACCCGGTCAACTCCGAACGCCTCCCATCAAATTCGACGAGCTTGGTAGCGTTCGGACCGCAAAAGCATGGCCAAGAAGGCCGTGTGTCGCGAATTGAGGGCCCGAGCACTGTGTTGTTATACGACGCCAAAGTCTGCTAAAAATCTAAAACCTTGTGGCAAAAAATCCACCTCAAAACTTCCACCGTTAATTCTGCTCGAATGCGTTCGCTGCGAAAAACAAGGAGCCTACGGCTACCAAACGGTTCACATTCATTGGTTCTAATTATGGATTGGAGAACCTCAATTTAGTTTCTGAAATATAATAGAAAAACTGCAGAAATAATGGAAGCACTTTTGCTC
>JAQGBB010002755.1:0-10323 GCA_034691745.1 Prismatolaimus dolichurus | reverse complement strand
TAAGCAAAATCACACGCAATGGTTGGTACAACGCTATCCATCTTCGGGCAACCTCCTGTTACAACAAATGTGTGACTGGTGGAATACTGAGTGCTTCACAGTGTTCGAGTGTTCTAGAACATGTTCCAAAACATTTTTCTGAACATGATACAAAGGGCATCCTGTCGTTACAAAAAATCGAAATATTCTGAAAAATCAAAAAAAATGCGAAAATTCAAAAAACTTGAAAAGACATCCCGACATTACAAAATGTTCCAAAGGGCATCCTCCTTTAATAAAAATAAAAATTAAGAAAGTTTTCAAAAATGGAAAAATTCACAAAAACGGGAAAATGTAAAAATTCGGAAAGCTGAAAAGGCATTCCACCGTGACAAAAATGTTACAAAAACATCCTGTCGTTACAAAAAAACAAATCGAAAAATATCTGAAAAATTGGAAAAAATAATTAAGTTCGAAAAGCTAAGAAAAGGCATCCCACCGTTACAAAAAATGTTTCAAAAAACATCCGGCCGTTACAAAAAAAATCGAAAAATCGAAAAAATGATAAAATTCGAAAAACTTGAACAGATATCCCGCCATTACACAATGTTTCAAAGTGCATCCTCCCGCAGTAAAAATTAAAAAAATTCTCAAAGAAAGGAAAAATTAAAAAAACAAAAAAAAACAAAAAAACAAAAAAAATTACAAATTACAAAAGCTGAAAAAAATTCCCGCCGTTACAAATATGTTACAAAAAGCATCCTCCCGTAATAATTTTTTTTTGAAAATTTAGAAAAATCAATCAAATTCATAAAAATCAGAAAGATAAAAAATTTAAAAACCTAAAAAGCATTTTGGCGTTACAAAAAAAAATTAAAAAATTTTGAAAAAGTAAACAAATTTTAAAAAATCGAAAAAAAATGAAAAATTAAAAAAACTGCAAAAAAGGCAACTAAGATTTTTGAATAATGTGCACGTGGCACAGCAAATTTTGTATTTCCAAAAATGTTAAAGATAGTTTTTTATTTGAGAGGATGCTGTTTGCAAACGTGTAAGTGGGACTTCGGATCGGTGCATCCGCCTTGTTCGATTTCTAAAGCGAGTCCCCATTGGTCGTCGAGCACGACGGATTATGCTTTTATTGGATCTTCAATAGTAGCATACGCCGGCAGAGAATCGGGTTGAGCACTGCTCATCGGCGCTGCGGGCCGATGCAAATAGACGACGTTCTGCCACACTGGCGTCGCAACGAACGCACGCGCCGCACGTGCAAACTGATAGGCCTTGAAAACCACCATCGAGAACCAGACCTCCAGGAGCGAGATGAGAATGAGCAGAATGATGACGACGACGAGCGCCCAATGAATAGCATTCTGCGCCCACGCTTCAGTATATCCCGGATATCTTCGTTTCAGTTCGTATGTCAGTTCCTTTATCACGTCGCCATTCTTCATCCAAAAGCCGCAGAGAACAGCGAGAACGAAGAGACCAACGATGGCGACGCACTCGATCACGAAGTGGACCAGAAGGATCACCGGAATTTGCTTGTAGACACAGTAGAAAAGACAAACGGCCACCGCGATAGCGGCGACGGCGAGGGAGACTGATTGGTGTTGGCCGGAAACCAATTAAGACAATAAGCCAGACGGCCTCGATGCAGCCGACGAGGATGGTGCCCGTCGCCGAACGACAACAGCAGCAGCAAGCGTGGCGTCATCGACGGTCGAAGGGGTCGAACGACGTGTTTACGGTGTAGGATGGACGAATTTTGAGGTCTTGTTTTTACGAAGCGGTGCAGCAGACATTCACGAGAAAGATAGAAATCGAAATGATTTCCGAAGAAAATGCTCTCGTGAAAGCGGCATACGATTGTGTACTCGCTGAAGCACCTTGTTGGCCCATTGATCACCATCGTAACCTTTCGAGCAGTGTGTGCTCGACACTGACGTGTGCTACCTAACTTGCTCACCAAATTCTCTTTTCAGTGCACTATACGTCGTAATCATGCGTGACTAGCTCGACTAGCAGTGCTACGTCATCACAATCATTCAGTTAGATATCGAAGATGATTCAAAAAGCAATTGCTGTTTTTCACTGTCTTGACGGGAGCGTGCAGCGCGTAAAAATGGAGTGCTTTACTCCTCGTGTCCTGTCCCCATGCTTTGCGTTACCCCCACGGTTAGTTAGCCGACAACGACAGGAAGGGTTCCAAGCGGTTTAGTGATGTTCCAGGTCGTTCCACAGTCGTGATACAATTCTGGCTACCTTTCTGTTCTTTAACTAGCACTGTCGGTGGAATACTCAATTGCGCGAAATGAACAACAAACTTTCATAGATACCTAGTGTAAATTTTGGGCGAAATTTGCCACTCAATATGCATTCTATGTGTTGCCATCGGATAACGTTAATCAAACAACCGGAACACTGACGCCCATCTCCTTGAGAACGCATTCGATGGCAGTGAGCAAATTTTCGAAATCCGCCGCAAACAAATGACCAATCGTTCCGATACGGAAGCAGTCGGCTTTTGTAACCTTTCCCGGATAGATGACGAAACCTGAAACGAACAGTCGTGTCGGATAAAAGCAGTGGCTCCTAATAAACTTTTCAGCACCTAGTTCACTGAGCTTCTCGTAGAAGGCGTTAAATTTGAAATGCGGGTCTTTTGGACAGAGATATCTTGTGATGATCATACTCTTGTGCTTCGCCGGATCGAGAAGCCGAGCTTCTCCATGCCCGCGTGTAGCACGCTTGCATTGTGCTCATAGCTGAAGAAAAAGAGAGCATCTGGATCCGTCACGACTATGACTTTCCCTTTGACATGCACTATACCGCTTGTGGCGTGCGGGCAAACCGCCCTCGGCGTTTTACTCTTCAAAAGCCTGTCGAAAAGCGAGTAGGGTTGTGGGTCGGAGGCGCAAAACGAAATTGGTCATTAGCTTCGAAGCCCTCGTACTGATCGGTCTCGCACTTCAACGATTCGCAACGAGTTTTAGCGATGGATTCACGAGATGTGAGGGCGTTCATGTTTCAACGCAGTTAAATCCACGCTTGCTAGCTTCAGAATAGATTTTGGCGCAGACACACATAATAACACCGAGAAAAGCGCAGTGTCCAATACGCCTACGTATTGTAGTAAGCGTACAACTGGATCGGCAAAGCCGAAAAGCATCCGGCAACCAAAAAACGCCCGAGGCAATTATAAATTGTATTCCTGAATACTCTAGAGCATTAATGTTCTACCACGTGGACCTTCCTCAGGACGACCGCTAACTTTTGTCGGGGGGATAGTCGATCTCCTACCAGTAAGCAAGCATCCTTATCGCCCATTAGGTTCGCCTGCCAGATGCAAAAAATAAACAGGAAAACTCGAATGCCAACTCCTTCTATATGCATCCAAGATTTACCATGGCAAAGTATCTATCACCTACAGTACAACGTTGTTAACGCCATGAAATAGATAATCAGAAAATTGTCCCTACGGCTAGAACAACACAAAAACATGCCCTACGCATCCCAGCATACGTCCTGCGACACTGCGGCACCGTCATGAGCAACGCAAGAGCACGCACGCATCGCAAATGAGCAGTGAATGAGTGAGCTGTCACCGCCAGTCGTCGCAAGCAGCAAACTCTCGCGCAATGGCGACCCCGAGGGCGTTTATCCCTCCAACGTCCTCCATGTTCACCAAGACCGCCACGCAAACTCCCCGCGGCAAACACGGCTGCGCACACGCACTACCACCAGTCGACTTATCCGCACTCTTTCTCTGCGGACGAACAATCAGCACCGACGTCGCGCCAATGGCGCCACCCGTATGCGTAAAGTAGTCAGGCAGCGACACACCGCCTGCCAACTGCGGCACAACGCCCCAACCCATCGCATAGCGACCGGCGGGTGCCCAAGCGAGTTTCGTCCCCTCGACGGGCGTCCAGAGCATCCGCATCGTGTCCGACTCGAGAAACGCCCTCGCGCGGCAGCACGAAGAGCAAACGTGTGAAGCAGACGCACCAGCTCGACGCAACGGTGAGGACCACTTTGGCGGAGGCGTCTCCCGTCCAACATCGCTGCCACAGAGTTCACTATATTGGTAGCTGCGGAGGGTCGCGTTGGCAAAGCGCAGCAGATCGGCGACGTTTGAGACGATTCCACCACCCGCCCACTTGTAAGAATTATCCACCTCGGGCGAATTTCTGAGCTTGTGACGCGGCGTGCGCCAGTAGTACCTTAACAGAGCAATAAGCGAACAGTTCACGCATGGCGTGCACGTGTACGCATGCGCACAGACGTGCACGGTCGAAGATAGAAGATCACGGTTACGCTTTATTGGCGTACGTAATTCACAGCTGCGTGTGTACTCTACGTACTTGGTCCGATTGAAGATAAGCGGAGCATTTTCGTCCAAGAACGTGTCGTGCATGTGCAACTCGTCGAAGAGATCGTACAAGAGTTGCGCAAACGAACGATTCGCGCCGGCGGCCGCCTCGACGACGGCGCTCACGAGAGTCCAACCATGCGTCGTGTAGAGAAAATGTTCGCCTGCAAGCGGACCTGATGTATTGCAAACTGCTCCATCATCTTGCAACTAACACACTGCCCCCGACAGCACGCACCAAAGAACGTAGACGAATAACATACAGTATAAATATACAAAGTCAGCCACAATGCCACACTGGCTACTGCATGTTTCTTGCCTGGTTTTCCGACCAACTCATCGTCTTTGAACATCGCCAACGCTTCTTTCACGTTCTTAAATGGCGTTCGATTATAGAATTCAGCCGGTTCCAATTCCAGTGCATCGTCCGGTTTCCTGTTCCCGAGTTCACGTTTGCACTTTTCGCACGTACGTTCTAATAAAAACGTGTTCGCCAGCCAAAATTACATATGAAATCAAAACTCACTGCCTTAAATACCTCCCGTTGTCGTTGTGCCTTTGCCATCGTCCGTCGCTTTAGTGTAGTGCCGAATACCGCCGAGATGACTGACGAGCTGACGAGTCGTGATGACAACTGGTGCATCGTGAAAGCGTTTCTCGGGAAAATCTGGTACATACTTGCGAACGGATGCGTCGAGATCGAGTTTGCCTTGCTCGACGAGACGGCCAACAAGCGCTGCCGTAATCGGTTTCGAGATGCCTGAAAGGGTGAAACAAAACTGGCTCCACGAACTTTATATATTCGCATGCAAGTTTGGCTGTGCACACAGGACCCCTGCATGCCAAACTAAGCGCTTACTCGCAATGCGCATTACGGTATCGGCGTGACACGGGACCAGGTTCTCAACGTCGGCATAGCCGAAGCCTTCTTTCCAGACGAGCTTCCCGTTCACGCTAACACCGACTGACAGACCAGGAGCAGCGCTTTCGATCTCAAACAAGCATAGACACGCGGTCAAGGTGCACCGTTTAGCGATGAGACGACGCTGGATATACCAGAAATCTCCCCACGATACTCCGCGATCGTGCAATCGCCTGCTCGCACGCTATTGACGAACGACAAGCAGGTAGCTCATCGCTGACGTTCGCGTCCTTGCCGATAACTCCGAGAGCCACAGCGGCGAGAAGACCCTTGTTGCCGCAAGCGAACTGCAGCAAGCCACGACCGCCAAACATGCTAGAATGGGCACAGACAGGATAGGCGTGAAAGCGGGTCCAACGTGCGGTATTAGTGGACACAAGCTGAAGGTACGACAATGCCTGGAACGCGACAACATACCCAGCGGGTATTTTGCGTTCTCGTAAAGAACTAACCGCCAAGAAAGTCAGTCATAAGAACGCAGGTTAACCCTTCAAGTTGATTCTTCCATGAGACGTAAAGCACTGTACAACAAAGATAGTCGCGAGTGCGTAAAATAGCGCAAGCTACGTAGAGCGCACAAGACAGATAAAAGCAACCATCAAAACAAGCACAAATACAGACAAAATAGCACTAATAAGCCCGCGTATAAGTGAAGATCGTAGATGTACACCAAGCGAAATCGTTTGAAAAGCACAAATCCACTACAGCCAAACTAGAAACTAAGAGTTACTGCGTCTTTCCTCAACCATTAACCAGCCTTCCCTGTGTATATAGTAAAATGCTGGTTGCTCGCATTACTGTACTAAAAGACCGTACAACGGACAACAAAAACCGCGTGCATAAACAAAACACAGTACACAAGCTGCCAGACTTTATACAATTCATCAATTGTACCAGATTAATTATAATTTCAAGTCTGAACTCCATTTCCACAAAATATATACTCATGCTGACACGTCGCTAGGGTCCACGGACCCTCAGAAAGCCGGAAAGTGCGAATCACGAGTCAAAAGCCCGAAAAATTAAAAGGTGACGGGTGAAATGGCTTACGGGAACTCCGAATCGCCGACCTCGCGACGTGCCTGCTCGGTCACACATCCTACTCTACTCTCACAGTAGCGCCAAGGGCCGACGCTAGGTCCGGAGCTTAAGCCCCAAAAGCCCCTCAGCATCGCCGCTACTGCGCCCAACTTAGCCCACCACCTGACTAGTAGCGCGATTGCAGTTGCCATGTCGACCCGTGGAGTCCACACGAAAAAGCGAATGACTTAATGAGGAAACAGCGCTCTCAAACAGGAGACAAACAATAATCATAGAATCGACTTGTTAATTTAACACGAACGAGTGACAATCGCCTTTTCAGCACGAATGTCATGTCCGGACTGCATGGTTTAGTGTGCCCCAAACCATGCAGTCCAGACATGACACTCCTGCTGAAAAGACGATACTAAACATACATGCTATTCAACATTCACGTTCGCACCAGCCACCCTCCACAACACAACGCAGTGGCGTCCCTGGGGGTTGCCAGGTTGCCGGGGCAACCCCCGTCCAAGGAAAAATGAAGAAAAACAAAGGAACACGAAGAAAAAATGCGAAAAATTAGTCCTTTTAGCAAGCTCCCTACACATGTGGCAACCCTCTGAAAAGCTAGAAACGCCAGTGCAACGGAGACGTCTACAACTGAACATTACAATACGCGTAGAATCGCCACACTTATTCGCATATTATGCTGCACTCTTTAAAAGTTGCAGTTAGCGAAAGGAAGAAGACAGTGAACAACGCCAAAACGATGTACACCACTCTCTCCATTCAGCTTTTGACTGCGCCGACCAACTGCAGCAGAAACGTGAAGATATAGATGACGTCGAGAAAGAGTTGCGTCGATGCAAACACGTAATCTTCAGCGCTTAACTCGAAGCGTTTGCCGCCAACCACAAGTTGTGTATCGATCGCAAAGTACACCATAAAGACAAGTGCCATGAGGCCTCAAATTGAAGAAAAAAAACGATATATAAGCACAATGAAAGATATACAGTACTAAGTACTGCCTCGTGCCACTAATTAGCACTTTCCAGCAGGTATAGCATTATGCACGTTATACTGCACTACGTTTTATATGTACAAGACATACCTCCGTAAACAGCGTAGAGTATTTTTTGGCGAAATATGATTGCAAATATGCCGAAGAAGAAAATGGCCATAAAGATCGCTGAAAGAGACACGCTAGCTGTAATAAACGGCACTGGCCAGTGAATGTTGTACTGTACGCAATAGTGAGCTGCAAACAGGGTGTCTACGCGTTCGCCAAGATCCCATTACTACACTTTTTATAGGACGCTTAGAGGACCATTTTGAGGAAAAAACTCACGTGTACAAACATAGGGAAAATTTTCGACACCATTTCTGATGGACCAAATTTCAGAAATTTTTTTGAAATTTAATTTTAACCGCACTACAAGCAACAAGAGTGGGTGTGAAGCTAAACTGAAGCTAAAAGTCGTAACAGACCTCTCTCCGCAAGCTATGTGCATTGAAAGACAAAAACGAAAGAACAGCACACCATGCAACAAGAAAAAATCGAAGACTATTTGCAAGTGGAGTGTGCAAATTTTTTTATTTTTGAACAGTTTTGAGAGCCTTTCTGGAAACTTTCGGAACCCCGCTGAAATGCTAGAACGCTAGTACTAGGCCTATCCCATCGAAAAGCTCACGCAAAGTAAACAATAATTAGATGCATACAATGTAAGAAAACGCATGTTGCTTACCAAACATGACGCCAATGCAAGACGTAAAATCGTACTAAAATAAAAACACACAACATAGGGGCAACAAATTGAATAAGGCACACAACATAATCGCACAAAACAAGTACTAAGGGCATAGCTTGCCCTTCGGACGGGGGGATGCCGCACCATGTGCAATGTGGCAAAAACATCATTTCTCCTTTTTCCGTCTTTCCTACATCATTTTCCCCAACAGAAATTGACTTGCGCGGGCAACCTCAGTATGGAAGCCACGCCGTATTGCACTACCTCCGCTCAAACTTACTCGGGTGTTAAACGAAAAGAGAGAAATAGCCAAACAGGAGCCCGCACAGATACCAATCGCAATGAAGACGACCTCATTGTTGTAGAAACTCGAGATCATCGCCGTCATGTATCCCATCGCAAGCGTCTCAAAAAAAGAGCAAGCAAATGTTAACAGTAATGCATCACATATACACGTAATCGCAATCTCACCAAAAGCAGCAGACAGATGAAGTTGCCCGGCGACCTTCGGCGCACGCTGGGGCAGCAAGCGAGCGCAATGTACGTCACGAAGAAAACCACGCTACAATAGGCAGTTTTGCTTTCTAGTTTACACTAAACGAACGTTCGTTACGAACACGTACAATGAGATGTAGTAGGCCCACGCGTTATGCTGAACCCAGTCTCGTACGTCTGAGCTAGAACGAAGAAAAGCGTCAAATTAACTACTTACTCAAACATTTACATGGAATAATGGAAAATGGAAAGGATAGACGTTTCGATGTAATACGCACTGTACGATTAACGCACATACTCGAACAGGAAAAGCGCAATGAGGCCAACGACTATAGACAACTGTCCGAAGAGAAGTAGATAAACCTAAACAAAATGCGGCGTTAACAACAGGAATGTACCACCAAAGGAAGCTTTTGTCATTCAGAGTAATATCTCAAAGTAAAAATCAAGATGCCCGAACCCGGAGCCTGATTTGGCGATTCTCCTAATCGCTCTTACCAAAAGTAAAAGTACACTTGTGTTCCCAGTATATTATTGTGTTCTTAACACATTCTGGTGTTTCCGATGCAGTACTGTTTCCATAATATTCTTGCTCCCAGTACAATTGTGTGTTCCCAAGACTTAGGCTCGGCTTAAGCCCACGCTGACGTTTGCAAGCCTAAGCTTGATCCTACCTTTAACCTTAAGCCAAAACCTGAGCCTAACCTAGACCTGAATATAATCCTAAGCCTGGACCTACGCCTTATTCTAGGCCTGAACCGAAGCCCAAACCTGAGTCTAGTCCTTAGCCTAAGCCTGAATATAAGCCTGATCTTGATCCTAAGCCAGAGCCTAAGTCTTGGGAACACACAAGCACACACACTGGAGAAAGAATATTATGGGGACACAGTACTGAACCGGGAGCACCCGAACGTGTTAAGAACACAATAGTGCACTGGGAACACAATATGGTACTTTTAATTTTGGTAAGGGCGATCTGCAGATTTCAACAGAACCAGAGCTAGGGACGAACATTTGCGAATATAACAAGCAAACCCTAAGTCTGTATCATACTTTGCGAATAAAGCCAGCTCGAATTGACTTATCGCTGAAAGCCATGTTACCGCCGGCGTCACTGAAAGGTTTTGGGCCATCTTCCTGGCCTGCGAATTGTGCATTCGGATCGTATGGTGGCGGGGGTGGTGGCGGCTGACCGTAGCCATACGCTCCCTGCGGTGGATAACCGGAATAGCCTGAAAAGGCAGAAATGAGCTTGTAAGCACAGACTTGAACAAACGACCGTTTGTTTACGCACTAAAACGACTAAACGAGTAGGGAGACAACGCATGCATTACTCATACGCAAATTGCAATTCCACGTACCTGCAGGGTATCCTCCCGGCGGTGGATAACCTCCAGGCTGTGGATAACCTCCAGGCGGTGGATAACCTCCAGGCGGTGAGCTTTGATAATATCCTGCTGGTGGAACTTGTTGCTGCATTTTTTTTGTTCAATCTCAAAAGATGACAAAGCAGAAACGATTCCAAAGTTTCTGTCAACAAAGCAAAGGAATGACCATATATGTCTATGTAAAGCACCAGCAAATTCTAAATTTTGGAACACTCAAAACGCACATCTAGACTTCATTTATTCGATTACAAAGAAGTTACCTTTGGTTTCCTCCTATATTGTGGAGTTTTTAAAGCCGTCAAATATGAGGGTCACCGAAAAGTCTCGTGAAGAAGTCGAGAAGTTTCGAGAACTAATTCAACGGCTTAGGAATGTCACCTGCTCTTGTTGCTA
>JAQGBB010002754.1:0-10326 GCA_034691745.1 Prismatolaimus dolichurus | reverse complement strand
GTCTGTGACCAAGCCCCCTCTAGCTGAAATATGCACTTTCCCGTTGAAATGACGACCAGACAGTGCATTCTTATGGTCGTGTCGAGAATTTCGCGTTTGTACTACTCGGCGTCTAATTTGAGGCCCGATTCGAGGGAAATGAGGGGAAATTGAGGTTGCGACAAACAAGCCCTCAACTCCGTTTCTAAAAAGTTTGAATAATGAGCAATTTTTGTGGAATCTACCCAAAGGATGGGGAGTCAACTCTATCATTTTGGCGATGAGTTTCTCATCCATGCCAGAAATTTACTTATCGAAAGAAACCACTTTTTAGACCAATTTCACAGTGAAACGCTTAAGCAGCCAACTGAAACGAACGGCCCGCTCCATGGTTTGAGCCGCAGTTTAACAGTGTGTCAGGCCTTTCAAAGGTTGCTGTCAAGGTTTTTTATGTGCACACGACGAACGGAACTGTTGCACATTCCGAGTTGTTGTGGTTTCAAACTTGTGAATCACTGAGTTTTCCGCAGAAAAAGTGGCTTCATGTGTTCAAACAAGCCTGCCATCCGGACGGTCTACAGTTTACAGCTCTTCGATTTATCAGAAAGAGAGCAACTTTTTACGAGTTGTTTGAGCTATTGTTTGACGAAGTAGCAAACTCATTTTGTGACGACCGAATTTTTTGAGTTTTTGAATTTTTTGAATTTTTTTCGGATAAAAATTCAACCATCGAGCGAAGATCTACCGATTTTTTCTTTGCTCAGCGTGAACGTTTTTCAGTTCTGAGTGCTAGCAAAAGTAGTTCGCAGTACACAAGGGCTCATGTTGGTAAACTTTGCAATTTTTTTTCGCCAGCGCGCTTTCGAGCAAAAATAGAGGATCCAAGACTTACACCGCACCCTGTAACACGTGATCTAAATACTTCACTCGTTTGGTCTATAGCTAACAAGCCGTCAAAGTGCAACACATGAAATAAAATCGACTTGTGTGCACAACTTGCAGGATCTAAAATATTTGCGCCTGTACGTGGGCGTATAACTGCAATGAAGGGTTCAACGAAGTGTTTGGTCTGTATTTCCAATTTTTTAAACCAGCAGCTTACTTTTGCGTCAAACCTACACACGCATACTAATTAGGCGAAAGGTCAGCCGATGTGGCGACAGCTGTGTTAACTTCATAGCTAAGCTTAGAGCGATTGCTATAAATTGTTTCGTTTTCGATATGTTCTTGCAGTATATTCTTTTGAATGCTCGTCAATAGCTGAACTTTGCTTCAATGTAAAGATGGAGCAATGGTAGAAAACCGCTTTGCAACCTTGATTGTAGCAGCTGTGTGCCTTTCGCTGGCAAAGTTCGCATCAGCAGCAGGAAATCCAGCAGGTAAAACAGAGAGCAGATCTGTATGTATCAGCAAGATCCTCGAGGTCCACTCACGGTAATGTGTCTACCCAGTGACTTTTCGTGTCAGAATTGAATGTCCTTTCACGCTGATGGGTTGTCGGGTCGATTGTGGAAAAGACTGGGTAAACGGTACATGAAGCAATACGGCAAGGACACATGGATGCTCTCTTAAAAGTACACTACATGGAGATTGCGCACACAAAATTTCAGCCAACTACATTCAGGTATTCTCGAGTTATTAAAAAAACATACGATGTTTATGCCGGAGTCGGCCTACTGGAGCGACATTCCCGAGTTGTATTATTCCCTTGGAGCCCATTTTCTAATAGTTCCTACTCTTGTCCCAAGTAGCTTCACTAAAAATTTCACCCCGCTAGCCGTTTCATTTCGACAGTTATCGTGCACACAGATGGACAGACGGATGCACTCCCACCGCATAAGCGATCGGAACCGAAACTTAGTGTTTGACACCACGGGAGTAATAGGGAGAGGCCACTCTTCTGAACGGTGGGCAGGCTTTTAGTTTATGCATATAACAAATTTCCACAAGCGAATATCTAATTTTTGGCCACTCAATTTTCTTTCAAAGCACGGAAAAACCGACCAAGCAGATGTCTGGTTTAAAATAATGTACTCGAATGACATTTACCTTAGAACAGTATACTGCAATGCTCACAATATGTTTGAAAGTGCGAACTATCGTGACGCAATCCTCACCCATATAATGAACAGACTGCGCCGCATCAGACAACACCGTTGTCGCAGTGAACGACACAAAAGGCGCGAAAGTCGGTGACGACTGCTTCTATTGCAAAGGAGCACAAGGAAAAGCGTCTCGACTGGTATCAGTATCAGGTAAAAGTTAGTGAGTCGAAGCTGTCTCAGTGCAAGCAGAAATATTGAGAGCAACATTTTAGACTGTTTATGCAGTGCAACAGATGGGACAAACTACGTGCTGGGTGCTAGTTGGGTAGAAGGAGACGTTCAGTTTGGCTGTCGAGTCAACGAGAAGACGCTATTAACGGAGAGAACGGCGCTGGGTAAGCAGAAACAGCACTAAGAGTAAATTCAGCAGACGTAAAATACGATTTCGATGCATATGAGATTTAAAAATACGGATTACCCGTAGTCTGAGGTTCGTCAACTTAGAACGTGGCGAGAACGGTGTACGGATAAAGATTGCAGATGCCAAATCAAGCAAAAGTTGGAAGAGAAAGATACTGTTGCGGACAGGGCATATTCGAATAATGTTGCTGCAGAAGTAAAATGGTTTCGTAGGCAACTAGCCACTAAAAGGGTGAAACTTTGCCCCGATCAAATTGCTAGACGGTGGATTACTGTAGTTTCTGATATTCCGGTTGCTAGCTAATAAATTAAAGAAATTCGTATCTACTTTTCCATTACAAAAGCAAAATGCATATAATCAGGAAGCGACGCTTATACAGCAGCTCATGGCATTGTTGCCGCTTCGTATTGGTAAAAATTAAGAAATGCGACACTATGGGAGCACCACATGCGTCTCTGTGATGTTTGACATTTTGTAGCGTTTTTGCACGCAGAGCGAGCAGCAAATGAATGATGAGCGAGACCCCTTCGCGCGACACAAAGTGACAAGCGTGTAGGCCAACCAAAAGTGCAGCCTGTCATTTATTACTGCCAGAAAATTTTACCTTTTGTTCTGGAACACCATGGAACACTGGAACAGCTTGAAACATAACGGGTGTTCTGCTCCATCGTCTGGACGTAAATTTTAATTATTTCAACAAATTTCTCTCGCTGCTCAAGCATGCTGCTTGCGCGCAAAAAGTCGACAGCGAGAGTGCGGACGTGACATTTCGAATTCTTTGGCTGGGGGAAAGGGCGGAATAGACAAAAATGAGAAAAGAAAAAATTCGATTTCAAACACTTAGGGGCCATGCAATAAACACGTGCTCGAAAAAAATGATATTTTTTGACCACCATTCCCTTCGTGCTCTTTTTACGTGTAAGAGATAGGTTATGTTTAACACATGACGTGCATTTGGCCCACCCCCTCCCAGGCACGTGCTTTTTGCACGACCCCTTAACTATCGTTTCGTTCCACGACCCATGCTCCATGACAGGATGCAACAATAGCATAAATAGCTACAGACAAAAGCATAAACTGCAGTAGTTCCGTTTCTTTAGCTCATTCCCGCTACAACGGGCCAGGTCCACTTTCTAGTAATCACCATTTAAAATTGTTGTTGCAACGCAGTCTTATCTTACAAAGCAGATCATTTTTACAGCGGCTCCCAACCTAATGACGTTTTATTTTTGTTTGACATACCAGGCTGTTCTGTGCTTGACGCTGATGTGCGCTATCTTATTCCCGTTGGATACATCAGCGTTGCGTCAAGTGGTCAAGTCAGACAGTGCAGATTCACCAACGGCGCTTTCTGGGTCAAGATATTTCCAGGTATCTGTTACGTCACAACCTTAATTATTAGCGATTATTAAGGCGCGCCAGTGCATACACGCACTAAGGGTAAAACGCAGCAGTCCAAAAAATCTGCAAGAACAAAATCGCAAAAAGGTGTTATGCGATAACCTGGACGAAGGAAATGCAGAACTGTGTGGGTGTGCGCTTGTCCATGCGCTTTCTTTTTCTTTTGAAAAGGGGAATAGGGTTGAGACAAATGGTAGAAAATAGAAAAGACAAAATATTCCGACCGTATACAGCGGGAATACTTTTACATATTAAAGAGCTGGTCCCTAACACCAGGGAAAAATCAGAAGACGTCAGATTCAAGTTTTGACCACGCATGAATGTTGTAGACAATGCAAACTGCTCATTCTCTGGTAGCAAGTACAAGCTAACTGAGATCGTAACGAAAAACAACGTCCGCTATCAATGCTGGCCAGACGGTCAAAGTCAACTTTACATGAAGGCACTGGGTAAGCCCCTAGGACTGCCTAGAAATCCCATGCATAGTACCTACATCGGGCGTTGTATGGTTTCTTTTGGCATTGAGGCTGCGTAAGTGATGCTGGCGACATCGTCGCGTGGAAAGCCTACTTCATGGTAGACAGAACGCTTGTCTACCAGTGTCAGTGGGTTTCCGGTGGAGCAGGATACTACGTGTACAAAAGGCTTGCCGGTACAAAAGGAGATGCTGCTGCCAGAAAGTACGATTTGAATATGTCCAGTCTTTAGGTAAAGAACTAAACGACTATCTAGATTCGATCACACCGCGGGCATCATCAACGCGGCTACCACCATCACCTATAAAAACTACAGTGACTGTTGGTACGAGGAGCTCATGCTTGCCAGTTGTTTTTTCTACGAGGGTAGCCAAGGGCAAAAAGCGTGAGTTCGTAGATGGGTCCGGGGACTAACACTCTCAGAACTAGCCTATCAGCTTGCTCCACCTCAACGTAGAAATAGCACTGGCGGCCATATCAGATTTTGCTGGAATTTTGAGCTCAGCTCTGCTCATATCATTTCTTGCTATACTTCGTTTTGGCCCGCCAAAAACGAAAACCAAAAATAGAAAACGTTTTGGCGAGCAGAACAAAAAAGTTTGTGCCGATATTAGCGACACCATAAACTAAAAAACCAAAGAGCAAAACTAAACGAAGGCGACACGGAAATCCATGCCAAGGAACACCTTTCTACAAAACACTGCGATTTAGGGAGTTACAGCTTTGACACTGTATTTAGAACCTTAACCCGGTAAGCATCTTCTTTTGAAATTAGGTACGTGTCAAAATGAAGAACTGGCCGCGAAAGCAGCCGAAAATCAACGTTTGCAAGACCAGCTAACGCAGAGTAGAACCGAAAAGCAACAGCTCCATTCCCAGCTAACACAGAAGGGAGTGGAGAATCAACAGCTACAGGCCGACGTGGCGCGCAGAGAGACGGAGAGAGCACAACTGCACGCAGCGTTCGAGCGGAAAAATAACGAGAACGAGGCCAACCGTGCAGAGATCCGTCGTTTGCTAGCGGCGCTAGAAAGCAAAGAAAGCGAACGTGCACGACTGCAAGCTGCGTTAGCGGCTTGCGTACCATCACAGCCGACAACGACTGTCTCTACAAGTAAGCAGAACAGTCTGAGGCCATAAAGAAAGTATAACAAAGATATCTAAGCAAATAGTTTACGGCATGTGTCCAGAGACACTTGTGCTGAAGAAAGTGGTAGTCGTGTGGTTGGTGAAGCGGGACTTTGAAAAAGACTGCCCTCAAACTGGAGGCGGGCCATCGAAATTCGCAAGTACAAAGTATCACACTTGCGAACAAGTGGATCGACGAAGCTGAAAGATTCATCTGCTTGAAAATAGAAAACACTTAAAACCTTTAACTAGTCTTTTTTGGAAAAATATTTTTTGATGAAAGCGCTTTGGAATTGTCTGGAACCAACAAGAACGCTGTTGGATTAGCCAGGGTTCAAAATGTAGAACACTCGTGTTTAGAAGTAACACGTAAGGTCTGGTACCAGCATTGATTCTTTTGCAGCCGAAAAAGCGGCGCTAATACACGAAAGCATCAAAGCATAGGTTATCGATCTTTTCCAGAACATGTTCTGCAACATCACCGTGAGATGAGACAACCAAAAGGGCTCATATGCGGAACAAGCGGGTACTTCGAACAAATATTCAATTCATTTGAATTGTGGTGGAGAAATGTTGTGTACGCATTATCTGCCTGACTCAAAGATTAGCACACAAACAGTTAGCAGTGCGAAAGAATTGTGGTTTGCTGGGCAAATCGAAGACACCACTTGCAGCCACTTTACGCTCTTAAAAGGAGCGTGTGGTATTGGCTATTTCCGCTCTTCCTCTCGTCGTGGTTATCTCCGTCGAACGAAATTATTTAAGCTTTGTTTCCTTGCCACTTTTTTCCCGAGCATTTGTGGCGTCAAGCGTAATATGAGCAACTCTTCTAGAAAGCGTTTCACATTTGTGTTCTTTAGACGGACGCTGCCATCGCACGCTCGTGTGTCCAAGAAACCAGTGTTGCTCGCAATGGGGCTGGTGCGGCGTCGGCGCCGACAGTGCCGGCGTTCAGTATTGCGCCACAGGATGTCAAAACGGTCCTTGTTTCAACCGCGCTCGCACGGGTGCTACCTGCATGGCCGTTGGGAACACGGGCTGTGACAGCAAAAATACAACGATAACGACCACATGCTGCACGGGAGCATTCTGCAGTCAAACGAAGAAAGCAGCTGTCGGTGTCTGCCTCTTGTCGTCCGTGGATAGTCGACGATGATGATAGTTTCTCAAAACGAACGCAACGTGAAGAACCATATCGCAAGGCGTATCAAATCATATCACATTATATCATATCAAGGCAGAAACGGCACATCACTTTGGTTTATATAATAGTATAACAACAAAGCTCGCAGTTAGTAGTCACTAACTCATGGCTGTATTGGCTTGCTCTTTGAACCAAGCACGTTTATTATAAAGCATTTTTTAAATAAAAAATCGGGTCCATCAAAAACAATACGCTAACACACACAAGTACTCGTTCAAAGACGTGAAGCTTAAATATGATATGGCCGCAGGCATGACGTTTCTCTCCTGAACCTACCTCTTATTGTTAGTTTAGTGACACTAATGGCACAAATTTTTGCCCTCAACCAGTCGGATGGGAATGAAGCCAATGCGTGCAACGCGAAAGATGTGTTCATTTTATATTCAGAAAACAGATATTTGTATTTTAAGCGCGCTTTCACCTCCATTGCACTGCAGGCTCAGGAACACTCCATTTATGTGCAGCATAGTAATCGAAAATGTTGTGCTTCAAAATATTGACGATGAGTCTACTGTTCCTCACGTTTCTACACGTGCAAGCTTTCAGGTTCGCTACACTCGACCACACCTTGTCTCCAAAAATCCCACAAAGTTTTATCTTTACTTTGCCCAGCTCCGTGCCGGTCTCAGCGTGTCCTTCAGCTGTAGCGTTACTTGATATCTCCATGCCCACACCGACGGTGTCGCTCTTCTTAGCTTGGACACTCACGGGCCGTTCGAAGAAGTCAGCGATCGTCGTGCTGGCAACGACTACAACGTGAACGAGAGCGCCAAAGCTCGCGGCGAGCCGAAGACCGAGCGAACCACCGAGATTGGAAAAAAGCCATTCAAGGTCGCTCGCCAGCCGCTCTTCAGTCACGATGACGGCATGCGATATGACTTGAATAATCGCCGTCGACAAATCCTTGAGGACGAGAATGTCTCCGACGGCCGTGAAGACGGGTGCATCACAGAGCGGAAGGCAGCCGTTCAAGCACTCCATAAACTGCTCTCTCGTCGCATCGGACGCCTTCGCAAGCGAGAAATTGAAGTAGTCTTCGGCCTTGCATCAACAGTTCATCGAGACGTTATGGCAAAGAGGCGAAAAGTGGGCAACGTAGGTGAACGGCCAATAAGCGAACGTGTCATAAAAGAGGCGCGACTGGCACCAACTCTTGCAAAGCGTTGCCTGTTTACGGCTCTGCTCGCATGGGCGACGTCGCAGGTCCAACTTTGTGTACAGGTGGCTCATCCTTGTGTAGTGCATTCGACGTCGATATAGATTCACTTCCAACATCATATCGAAATCGACGAGTCGCTCTCAATTCAAACAGGCGTAGCCTTCTGGATCGATTCAAACAGAGTCACGTCGAAACAAAACTCTTCGCGCATTGTGAAAATGTTCGACACTTCGACTTGCAGATAATCGCCGCCGACGCGAAAGACCTATCGCGATGCGTCTATATCGACGCATATGGCATTCTTATCTGAGAATATTGCGAGAAAGTTGATCAGCTCGCGTTTGCGGAGAACGTCTGCGTCTCCCGTGCGGTTCGACTTCAGTGTCAAGAACGAAAGGCACAGATGCAAAGGCGGCAAAATTGCCAATCGTCAAGGAAATTGCCACTAAAATTAGTTATTATTCTTTTCGTACACTGGTCAGCGATCTTGCAGTCAGACGAGTAGCCTATGTGAACAAAGCAGTTGACCCTCATTTTCTAATAGTCACACGAGTAGCTGATGTGGAGCAAGCAGCTGGCCCTTATTTTCTTGTAGTCACACGAGTAGTGGATGCGGAACAAGCACTTGACCCTGATGTTCTTGGAGTTGAACGAGTAGCTGATGTGGGGCAAGCAGTGCAGTTGACCCCCATTCTCTAATAGTCACCCGAGTAGTGTATGTGGAGCAAGCAGATGACCTCAGATTTTGTTTCAGTTAGACGAGTAGCTGATGTGAAGCAGGGAGGTGGCCCTCATTTTCTTATAGTCACACGAGTAGCGGTTGTGCAGCAAGCAGTTGACCCTGATTTTCTTTCAGTTAGACCAGTAGCTGATGTGGAACAAGCAGTCGACAATAATTTCCACAAAAGTCAAGATGTGAGGTTTCGAAGCCGAAAGTCGAAAAGCGTTGCTTGGGTTAGTCCCTAGATCAGTTAGGTTTCAAAGCCGAAAGGCTAAGCATTCACACAAAATTTTAAGCATATCGGTCCAGTGAATTTCGAGTATTACGTAGAGAAAGAAAATTTAACTTTTCAAATGCATCTATTCTGCGCTTTATTCATTTATTATTCCATTTTGCATCTATTTCTGCGCTCCAAACTGAAATTTTAGCGCTTCATTTCAACTTTATGGCATACTGAAATAGCCCAACATCGTGTGTCTGACTTGGGAGCTCCACCTAAAAGTACTCAACCACATGCACTTTTCAGTCTTTACTTTTAAATACAATATGGCACATATTTTGCCTTTCTTGGACACGTTCAGAAATTAGCTTTTCGTGTTGAAATTTTGCCCTCCAGCACTCACCTTTCGCATCTGGCAAATTTTAAATATGAACGTGAACCATGCATTCGAAGCACGAATCACGGATACGAGTACAAGTCGTGTAAGTGTAATCTTGCTACACTCCAATTTCAAATTTAGAAAATCCTAAAATTTCTAAACTCAACTTTAATAAAAAAAATCAAAATTTCAAAAAAATCGTCATTTATGCATGACTATACTGGCACCGCGTCCGACATCTTCGGGTAAAGC
Organism: Prismatolaimus dolichurus; assembly: GCA_034691745.1. NCBI lineage: Eukaryota > Metazoa > Nematoda > Enoplea > Triplonchida > Prismatolaimidae > Prismatolaimus > Prismatolaimus dolichurus. Next base: position 941 of record JAQGBB010002754.1, on the reverse strand, counting down.
GGTCAACACGCTCCCGAAACATAGATAGTTAGCAGAATGGTTCTTTCCTAGGCTTAAAGCTTGACTCTCATCAGGCACGGCCTTGACCTCTTCCACCCCACGGCATACCCTCTTCCAGAAATGCTTACGAATATCGCGATTGAAGAACAAATACGAATACCCGTTTATCGACTGAACACTAATGCGAGCGATCGTGCGGCAGAAGAAGTGCTGCCACACGTTCGACGTCATTATCGCCACGATGAAGAAGAGAAAGAGGCCCACCATCGCCGTGCTTCCAGTAATACTCGACTTAACGAAGAACGCAATCTCGCATCGTCGCGTTTCGAAGCGTTTCTCGGCTTTCTGATAAGCTGAGGGAGCTTTGCTCGCTGACGAAATTTCCAGAACGTCGCGCAATTTAGCGTCAAACTCACGAGAAAATAGATTGGCAAAACAAAATAAATTTCGTTCCAGCTCATTTCCGCGCAGTCTGAATCATAAGGTCGGAGCGCGAATTCAGCCGGGTCAAAATGGAGACCACATTCCGGAACGAGCGAAGGAACACTGCATGGCAACAAGCGCCCAAGAGGTAGAGCATAACTTGCCGACGTGCGAACGCCGCGCTGAACATATTCGGATCGCAACAAATCGATTGATCGTGAGCAGAATGATCACGTGACATGCGATGTACCAGAGCGATGGGTAGACGTAGCCGGGGAAGATCTGATGGACATGGTTTTTATCTGAAAGAGCTTGATAGTATTTTGCTTTTGTTGCATTTCCGAGAACTACTGTCGCGATCCAGACCGCGTAGAGGACGAGGCCACAAATATCGGCGCCGTTGAGGACAATGAAAATCTGCCAGATTGACTCGGCAAGGGATTTTAGCTTTAGGGCTAGCCCAAAAGCGACGCCGTTTCCAATGATGCCGAAAAGAGCACATAGGAAAATGACTGACA
>JAQGBB010002753.1:0-10326 GCA_034691745.1 Prismatolaimus dolichurus | reverse complement strand
TGACGGTCCGTCCGCCAGCCGTATCGTTCGAGGTGCACGCCCACGAACACCACAAAGCTGGCTTTATATCGTATTATTGAGTCTTCGTATACACGTATTGAACTGGCTCGGAAACCTCGACTTCATTCTCGCAATACGCCTTCTATTTAGTGTCGCTGACATCACGATATTGTCTACCTACGTGTACTTGTTTGCTTACATGCTTGTGTACGTTACGTACTGACTGAAGCCGCGTACTTATTACGCAGTTGTCTTATCACCCACGTACTTTACAGAATTCTTTGGACCGCTTTCTAGCTGCTTTCGGCCTGAGGCTTAGCAGACTACTGACGCGCGACAACGATGTTAGAAACTCGTGTCGCACTGGATCGCATGCTATTACTAGATGTGTGGGTGCTCCAACGACCAAGCAACGCCGGTGAGGATCAAAATCGAAGGCGTGGGTGCATTCTTGCCGGTAGAATTGATTGATGACCAATAGATGGTCGTAAAAGATAATTATCGGCTCCGATCTGACCAGCAGCATGAGTCAGAAAGCTGACTATCGTACAGATTACGCAGCTAGATTTAGACGACAACGTCGTCGTCCGCCCTCCCGCATCGCCCCGACGCAACGCAGCGGTCGCACGACAGCGGCAAGCCATCTAAGACGTCGTAGGCCTCGCTCCAATCGAAAAGACCGTCATTTAATCGTCAAAATCTCAAGCTATAACAACAACAAACTGTAATTTTCGTTCGCGTGCGCTGAAGGACGCAAGAAATTAACGCAGCTTTGCAACGTGCACGCGACATCAGCCTAGTATTAGATTACAAAACTCGAAAGACCTGCAATTATAATAAGATTGCAAACCCGGAGATCACCCACCGTTTGACCCTCAGTTAGCCGTTCGTCACTCGCCACAAGGCGCCATGTCGGGCACGGGATGGGAAGAATCAATTTTACAACGCTTCACTACGTCCTGTGATCAGAGACGCCGCCGGTTGGAAAGAAGAAGAAGGAAAAGGGCTTCTTACTCGCAAACTGAGGGAACGAAAGAGTCGGAAACGTCGCCTTGCAAAACCCATAATGGCTAACATCGTCCCATCACGCAGGCAGCATTGGGAAATTATGCAGTATAAAGAAAACCATTGGCAAGCTAATGCTAATACCGTTGGCAAAGAGATAGACGTGGAACATGTTGAGAAACACGCGGCTAACGGTTTTCTCTCCAGTAAGGGAACCCACATGCCAGAGGCGCTGCTAGGTTGAAGAGATTAAGCAAGAATTGACCAAAGCAAGAACTCAGCTGTCTGCGTACGCATATATGGTACGTACTGCAGCTTCAGACGTGCGACGTGCTCGTATGACGCCAGTTATTAGACCTACTTACACACGTAAGTGGAGCCTATTGCGATGGCTTTTGCCGGATCCCCCACCGATCCCCACGGACTTGTCCCGCGTCGATCTAGAGCTAGAAGCAACGGATCGAGATGCGGTTTTTTGCGATAGGCAGCCTCAGTTCAGGCATTGACGAGTTTGCATTTTTATTGCTAGGGGCTTCGTACTCTGGGCGAGCGACCGTCTCAAACTTTCTTCTCCGTGTAAATTCAATGGTAACAAGTCGGACGTGCCGATCCGTAGACCCACTTACACATGGACGCCCCCTTGGGCTAATAAGAACTGTTTAGACAAGTAAATCGGCAAAGCCGAAGCTCATCCTGCTTGAAGTGACAAAGAAAGTGTTTTTTGCTTTTTTAGCTTAGGCTTTTTCTTCTTAGTTTTTTCTCTTTTACTTATGATGCTGATTTTGCTTGAGCCTTAGCTGTTGCTTTAGCTATACTGTAGTTTGGTTTTAGCTCTCGGTTTATGGTTCTTCGTCTGAGTCCCGTGACCCTCCGGCCACGTTTTGTCACACCGCACGCTAATAAGTTTGAAATTAAAATTTTCTCACCCTTCTACGAAAGCGACAAACAAAGAACAAAGCCGACAAAGGACCGACGCACAAGCGAGCGAGGTGGAAAGGTGGTCGGTTTCGGCATTGTGCACTTAAAGTTTTTGCACCGGTGCACCATCAGCGAACTCAATGAGAACGTAGTTCTTTCCCGTGAACAACGTATTAGGAGTACGTAGCTAGTTGCGCTGTTGGTTTCATTCGCCGCTTCGATCACCTGTGAGATAGCTAATTAATTTTTCTTTGTCTTTGCGTCGAAATTTCCCACGCAAAGGATGGAAGAAACGCAGTTGGCATAGACTTGCTAAAACACTTCGAAAAGATAAAAATGAGCTCTACGAATACTTCGATCGACTACTACATCGATGAATTGATCGAAATCTCACGAGTCGCCTTAATCCGAAACTGGCTACCAAGCCTCGTTCTCGCCTTCATCGGACTTGCCGGAACACTCGAGAATCTGTTCGTCATCGTCGTCATCGCTCGCAGCACGCTGATGCAGACGTCGCATCACTACTTCGCGATGCTCAATCTGGCCATCGCCGACGTCGGCACGAGCGTCGCCTCGGTCTATATTGGTCTGAAGCGGTACGTTCTCTACGCGTCGGACGAAAACGAGGTTTCCCCCACATGGCGTTGCATGGTCGAATTGACCATCTACAGTCTCCTCAACCAAGCGTCCCTTGTACACACATTATCGATCGCTGTTGATCGCTGCTTTGGCGTCGTCACGCCGACTACCTAAATCGGCGTGGACATAAAAAAGTTGCGCATTATCAACTACGTAGCGTGGATTGCCATTTCGCTCGTGTTTGTCGGGTCGTTTTTCGGTGCCACGCGTTCGCCGCTTGTTCCCGCGTGCCTGTCCGGCTGGGTGCTAACCGATCAGCTGCAAGAGGGTCAATCGTACGTTAGCCTTAGCTGCGAGTTGCTTGTCGTCCTCACCTACGTCTTGCTCGTCGTTGTGCTGCAGGTGAGAAAACACGCGGTCACCAACAGCGGAAGCTTTACGCAGGTCAGCGTGCGAGTGACGAAAACGACGACGGTCATCCTGGCGGTTTTTATCGCCTTCTACGTCTCGTCCGACCTGATCTTCTTCTTGCTCGAGTACGTCGACGAGAGCTTCGTGCCCACCTATGGTCCGTGGTACCTCTGTCTCCAGTGCATTCCGTGCTGTCTAAATCTGCCGATGTACGTGTGGAAGAACGGCGAGTTTCGCGAACAAGCTCAACTTATGATTAAGATGGCTCGCTGCGGGAAGAACGCAGTGGCGGTTGGACCAACGGCGAGTGGGGCTGTCAGAGGCTCCACGTCGAAAGCAATAAGCGTTTTGTAGAGCTGCTAGGAAGGCAGAAAACAAGTGGACCGGCTGAAAGCCGAAGTGTATCCTGCCTATGGCAAAAAAGGTTAAACGCACGCAGAATTTTTTGCAGCAAGAGAGACAAGGGTAAAAAACTAATGTTTGTGAGGGGGTTTGCCCCCGTACCCCCTATTATTGGCAAGTTGCCACCTACCATTTGCAAGTTGACATGCACCATTGGCAAGTTGGTGTCTACCATTGGCACGTTGGCGCCTAACATGGACAAGTTACTCACACTGCCCGCTAACTTTTGTTGGGGGGATGAGGGGGATAGGTGAGGGATAAGGGGATATGGGGAATAGGTGGTAATCCTCGTCTGATGCAGGCAGGATTGACCTTCCCATTAACATAAACACGCCGGGGAAAGGTATAAGTGGCTGTGTTGTAACTGACGCTCGACTGTTTTGACTGCATTACCGTAATACATGACTTATACTAGTACACACGAGTACACTTATACTAGTCCCCGAGGGTTTTGCAGCTCATCAAGAAAATGAGACGGTCAATGCGAAAAAGAAATTTCTGAAGTGACGTCATAATGTGCGCGTCCCCGTAAGCTGTTACCGGCAAGAATTTGCATACTGTCAAGTAACATGTGGAGCGTTCGAGCCTTAAATTCAAGCTGTCTTTCTCACACTGAACACGTCACTTGCTCACTCACGCAACAGAAACCTCACTATGCTTCGAAATGCTTTTCATAATAACAGGGCTTTGCGAATGTGAAATGTGAGACACACACCTTCTCAAAATCCCATGCGCCAAATTTCGAAAGCTGTCTCGTCTCACTATGATTGGCAAAATGTTGAGGTATGGGCACGACAACCCCGAGGTAGAGCCCGGGTTCGGGCCGAGCACGAACTCGGACGTTTGGACCCGAACCCTAAAATTCCGGAATCTACATGGAAATTGACCCGAACCCCAAAAGTGACCCGAACTCGACCTCTGCCTCGAGGAATGTTATCCCTCGACTCCAGACGTTCCGTGATAGATCTGCTTCATCTTCGAAAAATGTCCAGACAAAACTCTGACAGAGGGATCTATAAGGACTAAATATGGCTTTGGGTTTTGGTCAACTTTAGGGGTCATTCACAATCCACGTGGACTAGAAAGTGCACTTTGTGACTTTCCCCTTCGTGGACTTTTCGGGACTCCTCCCGAAATCCACGTGGACTTTGTCCTGGCGAAATATTCAGAGATGCAAAACATTTTATTGTGTTCAAAAATCTGGTCGCAAAAGTTAAGTCGCACGATGGAGCTAAATAAAGCGCAGTTTCAGCAAGAGGTTTCAAAGCGATTTTAAAGCCTTTTACAAAACTAATCCAAACTGCAACGGCGTGCGACTTTTCGCACGTTGATACGTGAAAGGAAATGCGGCTAGACAGAAAAGCTGAGGCAGAAATACGAACCTCGCTCCGGCAACATCTTTCAGCCGATTAAAATGTGTTTAGGTGAGACGCATGTGACTGCCCATGGGATTTCCTCCAAAACAGAGTCTCTCTCCCTCGCTTTGAACGGCCTCCTGCGGCGGCTGCTGCTATCTGTTCTTTCTGCTTGTTTTCTGCGGCCGTTCTTAGTACTGTAGCTAACATGCGAAAAGTAGGTTCTCGCAAATAGCCAGTCTGGAAGTTGACATACGCCGTTCGAGAAATTCTTAACCCAGCGGGCTTATCTGATAACCCTGTCTTCAACCGGTATCTCTAGAAAAACGTTCATTTCGCTTAGTTGCTTATCGTGTTGACAGGCTGACGTGCGACACCCCCGGACACTAACGCGCGTCAGTGGGTTTTAAAAAGACAAACTAAGGCTCTCTAGATGCTAATTGCATTAAAAGGAGCTAGGGGTCATCCATTTATGATGTCACAGATTAGGGGGAGGGAGGGGAGTCGGGGCGATATGACGTTATGTGTAAAAGATAGCCTATGTTTATGTGTTATAAGAAGTGACGTGGAGGAGGGGGGGGTCAAAAAAGCCCAAAAATAAGTGACGTCATAAATGGACGACTTGGCATTACCGAGGCGAGTTTTACATTTGCTTAACTCAACGTCTGTCGCAGAGCATGCTTGCCTCTACTCGTACTTCTGAGCTCATGTCAGGAAAAAACATTAGCTAATTTGCTCTAATAATAGATCTTCACGCACGTACACTTGTCCCTAAACAATGCCTCGTTCACGTGCCCACGCGCCTTGCCTCGAAATTAAGTCGATTAGCCATTTTACGCCGATTTTTTCTCTTTCTCGCAACTGAAAAATGCCGTCAGCAAAGAAAGGGAACTTTCTTCATGAAGTTATCTTCGGTGGCAGTGCCGGCAACAGCGCTTACTTTCGAACTTTGGTTCCACAGACCGCGCAGTACGCGGTTGAGAACGAGAAGTCGACGGCGCTCCGATTTTCGGACGAATCGAAGGAGGTCAAACATGCGACCGGAAAGCGAGCGAGCGCTTCGGAGCGGCGAATCAGCGCCGCCGATCGGACGACGGGCGCGACGGCGTGGAAGCGAGGGAGGAACGTTTCGCGAGGACTACGCGACGCCGTTTGAGCTAGCGTCTGAGATTCTTCAACGTCGAGCGTCGAGCAAACCAACGCTCTAGAAGGCGCCCATAGTGCGCAGAGTATCGATCGCTTGTCAGACTTGGCATTAGCTTTTCAGAAAACTGTGACATTCCTTGTCTTTATTGTTGACCTACATAAATGACGTCATGTCAACGAGTAACTCTTTAAGATACGAAAGCATAGGTAAACTATTTAGTGGCGAGCATTCAAAGACAGACGATTTGTAGCGTTCGCTTTGTTGCATCCTGCCAGCAGCAAACGTAGCGGGCCGTAAAAATACCCCAGCAGTAGGTAGGCTAGCGTAAAGCACTGCTCAGCGGTGCTCCAGAAGGCACCCAGATGCCGCAGAGTGAAGTCGTGGCGGTCAAGTCCACTTCATCGTTGCCTGCTGATGTCTACTGCTGCGCCGACGCGATACGCGCATCGTTTCGGAAGAAATGGCTGAGCGAGATGCGTTTCACGACAAAGTAATCTTTGTCCGTTGTTATTCGGAGCCGTTAGCCGGTCCCGACGCAGAGCATGTTCGTTTGAAGGCTTCGTTGACGATTCGTCAGCAGGCATCTTCGACCGACCGACCAACCAACGTGAGGTAGGTGAGCACGAGAAAGAATAGGAGAAAAGCACAGAGTACGAGTAAAGACTTTGTTGGAGTACCTAGCTGAAACTGTGCACACTAAGTACCTGCAGTGGAAGGTTTCTTAGAAGGCGTTTGCAAAAACATAGTTTCTGAATTTTCGCTGAAGTTTAGATTTTTCATGGCATATTTTCTATTTTTTACTACGCAAGTCGATGAAGGTTCCAGTGCTGATGGCTGAAGCAGATGAATTTTCGATTTTTGACGGCGCAAGTCGATGAAGTTTCGGCGAAAGTAGATAAAAGTTGAATTTTTTATGGCAGAATTCGAGAAAGTTTCTATTTTTGACGGGAGAAGTCGATGAAGTCTTGATCTTTGCCGAGATAAGTCGATGAGGGTTCGATTTTTGATGGCAGAAGTCGATGAATTTTCGATTTTCGGTCACACAAGTCGATGAAAGTTGGATTTTTGGTGACAGGAATAGATGAATTTTCGATTTCTGATGACAGAATTCGATGAAGTTTCTGCGTTTAACGAGAAAGTCGATGAAGGTTCGATTTTTGAGAACAGAGTGGATGAGTTTTCTATTTTTGACGACGCAAGTCGATGAGTGTTCGATTTTTGATAGCATAAGTCGATGGGGTTTCGATTTTGACGGAGAAATCGAAGGTTCTGTTCGATGAATTTTCGCCTTTCAGCTGCACGAGTCGATTTTGACGCAGAAATAGATGAATTCTCGATTTTTGACTGCAGAAGTTGATGAACTTTCTACTTTTGACGGCAAAAGTCGGAGGTTCGACATGAAGTGCCTAGTACTTGCCATACGTAGACGTACTGTACCGTTGTGCAGACAGTTTTCTTAATCGACACGAGCCTATTGTTTTTGGTGTGCGTAACGCCTGTTAATTGCGTATTTGTTGAAAAAAGTTGCGTGTTTGAACAACGACATGCCCACATATTTCTCATGTACTCTGGCCAACATCATCGAATATTCTCCGGACTTTTATTCACACACTGTACAAATAAAACCAATCACAAATGCACGCCAAAAGTGAGTGATCACATCGCACTTCTTGTACAGATGCAAAGTAGACAAACAAAGTGAGATTGCACGACGAATAAGGGCATCGCATTGAAAACGACCGACATATTGCAGATCATGAGAATAGTTTCCTTAAAGCTGACGATCATCTGAGAAAATCAGAGTACTCACGTGATACAACAGTTTGTGCTTACAAACAAAGGCACAAATGTCAAATATTGAAAACATGCAAATCCGATTAAAGTTAGTCATCGAGCAGAATAAAAGCTCGAAACTCCTGCAAAAGATGAGGCAACCAAAACTGATATAAAACGAGGACATTTACAGTGCATTGAAACGAGCAGAAGGGACCGCAGAAAGCACCACGGTAAAACAAGTAGGTCGACAAAGGCAAAAATTAAGCAGAAAAGTGAGGTGAGACACTCCCACCAGGTAAAGCGAATTCGATTGACATAAAAGATCACAATGTTCACAACCATAATAGGTGATCGTGTGTTAGACACACAGTAAAGTAAGACGGCTAACAATGACGATCTACACTACATACAACTATACGTACAGTACATTCTCGTCCCTTGCGTACACTGCGTCTGGTCGGCAACAGGTTGCAAAGGGCACAGCGCATAAATACCGCGTGTCGTGAACGCACGGCTGCATGTATGTGGGTGACTCACCGAAGATAATAATGCACAAATACAACACCGTAGTCAGGGTTCATAGGGTTTCGGAGTCAGCGAAATATGCGATATTTTAGTAAAATATGCGACCAAAAATGCAATTTTCTTTGCTTTTGGTGCAAAAATTTTTTCAAAAAATATCCATATAATTCAACAAATGCTGCATAAGCTCTGGGTGCCTCCTCGCTTTTCCTCAAAGCGACGTCGACGGTTGATCAACGAGTCTCAACTGGACACTCGAGACACGCTGAATCTCCGCAGCCTCGACGAATTCATCGGAAGTGATTGAGTCGTTAAGAAGACTCGCCTCAGTGAAGAACGAGGGATTGACGTAACACGACGGAGTGCCATTGCGGGGTAGTGGCAGAGGGTCCGGAGTGGAATCGATGGAGCCACGCACACGCCGGAGACAACCGGCTAGACGGACACTGCCGTAACCACTGTCGGATTGGACGATCGGGTTTGTCGAAGTGGTTGGGGACAAAACAGTTGAAGGGGGTTTCATGAGGGGTGCTGTCGGGGGGGAATGAAGTGCTGTTTGGACGGCGTTTGTCAGAATGTCGGCGCTCAAACTCGCGGCGAAATTGGCGATGGAGGTGTCACCGCTGGGTGGAGGGGGTAATGGGCGTGGTTTGTTGGTGCTTCGATCGTCAACTGGTCGTGTACTGTTTGACAGACGAACACGAAGGGTCTCGAGTTCAAACTGGAGTAAAAATAAAGGAAAATGGAAAATATAATGTAAAATTTTTGAAAAATTTTATAAAAAAAATGGTCAAAATACACACCTTCAGTCTACGACATTCACAGATTAACCAAGCGTTTTCCTTTAGGACGGCATTACGCTCCTTTACCAGCGCGGCAAGTTTAGGCGACTCATCGGTGCCTAGAACGACTTGGTCTATTTGCGCAAAGGAATAAACTGGTGTGAGGAGCTTTTCATTGAAAATACGTACCTTTGCATAAGGGGAGAAGACGCGCAAAGCGAAAGACGATTAAGAGGAGGAATGCTTTTACCGATACTGAGCATCGGGTGAAGGCGAAAACGATGTCGGCGATGAAACAGAGAGAGACGATCAGTGTATCTGTTAGCTGTAAAGACAAGCAGATGTGGATGCGAAGGTGTGCATACGAGCGCCTTACCGGTACAACGTATTGCCATAATTTTCTTGTCCAATCTTCAGCTAGCAGGCGAACAGCTACCTAAATGAGTAAAAAGTCGCCCAAAAATTAATTGACGTGTATTGTACCTATTATGCTGATCTAGCAGGTTACTTATCTCGACTAGACGCAGTATCGATACAGGCACTTTTATGTGCAGCTACATTTAGGGTTTAGCTAGCTACTTTTTAGTACATCGCTGACATCCGAAAGTACTGACACAATGCAACAATAACTATAAGCATACTATAAGCATATAAAACTACACATAAACAGACATGAGACTTGTAATGAAATAAACTACACATGCTCTGGAGTGGTAGACATGCAACGCCTCACATAACCGGCCTCTGAACAAATCTTCGACGGGTAACTATACTGTAAATCTACAGTGCTTACCTCTACTGCACAAAGCGAGAGCAAGCAGACAGAGATCGAGTGAAACAGAATTGCCGCAGAAGAAAAGTCGGGATAGGTAAGATAGCAGTCAGCCTGTTGAAAGATCGCAACAAGCGTTGCATTCTGGCAATCGTACGACTCGATGGCTCCTACAAACCATTACACGGGATAGACGGAACAGCAAGCAACTTGAAATTTGGAATATCTAAGCAATGCAATAGAAAACTAGTTAAGCTGGGCGAGTACAACTTACCTTTGTTATCCCTGTGAGTATCGATTATCAGGCGACAAATAACGACAAAGACTTCAACAACGCTTGTGAAAACGCAGCAAAGATTTACAGACTGCTTTTTAAAGAAATGTCGAATTAGTAGAATTCGGTTTTCCATTGGCCTATTCTTGCGCGGACGATTTCAAATCGACTACTTCTGTCGATATAGGCATCTCGTGCTGGCTGTTCATCACCTCTTCGTCCGACAGATACCTTCTACTTTTCGAGAACCAATTAACTTGTTGTCACAGTCGAATGATTTTCGATTTCCAATTGCAGAAAGCACACTATTGATTATTCTTTCATTGTCAACTCACTTCCAAGCAATTGCTTGTCATAGTTAGTGCCATTGTGAAGATCTAAAG
>JAQGBB010002752.1:0-10327 GCA_034691745.1 Prismatolaimus dolichurus | reverse complement strand
GCGCAAAAGAAGCTTACGAAGAAGTAGCTATTACGTCACGTGATACGACGAAAAGCGAGGTCGGAGAACGAATAGAATCGACGAGCGTGGATGTTGACGCTTCAAAACGAGATGAAGAAGCACTGGCTGAAGAAGCAGTTCGTCTTGCATCGAATGAGAGCGCCAACGTGCCGCTTCGTGAAGAAGAAACGGTACTTGAAATTGACATGTCTAAGCAAGAAGATCTTGCGGAGTTGTTGATCTCGGTGCCATTGAAAACCGGGGAAGAACGGTCAGAAACGGTTCGAAGGGAAAGCGAAGAGAAGTTCGACGTTGAGGTCGAGCTGTTAAATCTACCGTCTTCCGTCGTCGTGGAAGTCAGCTATCCTTCAAGAAGTGGGGAACAAATTGAAGCCTCTATTCACTACAAAGAGGTCAATTCTGCTACCGTCGGTGTCGAGTCGAGGCGTCGAAGCTTTGACGCCGAGAGCGTCACGAGCGTTCTGCTAACATATGACGTCGCGTCCGCGTCGAACTCGGTAGCGCAACCGGCTAAAGCTGATGCGAAGCAAAAGATGGAGGTTACCAACTGTGAGTTCAGAGTCAGCTCAAAAGGCGTGAGCGACAGGGTCGATGAGACACGCACGGAGATAACAACGGAGAAGCTAAACGTGTGCTTGGTCTATAACCTTGTTTCGACGAGCTCCTCGACTGAAATCGTTCACGCTATCGAAGAAGAAAGTGTTGAACAGCTTGTCGGTGTATCCGAAGGAGAAAGAACTGCAGCGAGTGTAAGGCAGCTTTTGGAAGAAGCAAGCCGCGACGTTGAAATTTCAAGGGAAGCTATCAGCGAGGAAGTTCGAGAAAGCGCTGGACTCAAAACTGTGGAGGATGCAGTGTGGAATTGGCGCTCCGAGCAGGCTGAATTCGGTGGTGAGTTCAGTCAGCTAACAAGCGCCGAGGAAGCCGAACAGCTTGTGAACGTACTCAAACAAGACGAAAGAGCACGAGTTGACACAACAACAAAGGGTTTGGAGTCTACGCTAAATGAACTGGAGCTGAAAGCTGAAGAAGGCTCGTTTCTAGAAGAAACGACGAGCAAGCTAATTTCCAAGGAATCAGCGACTGGACAATTTTCAAGCAAGAAAATCACAGTTGCACAAGAAAAAGGCGATACTAGTGTTACTACTTTTGACCAAAGGAAGAGCGAGCTTGCCGAATCAGCAGCGGTGATCCGCAAGAGCGAAAAGGAGACGACGCTAGACCTCGAGATAACACGTGAACACCAAGAAGGTGCAGCGATAATGACGATCTTCAAGCAGGCGGAAATGCCGACCGTTCGAGAGTCCGTTGAGGAAACGACCTTGAACGTGGAAATTTCAAAAGAAGTTTCGACTGAAGAAAGCCTGCGAAACATGGCGTTGAAGAACGGCGAAGAGACGACGTGGAACTGGCGTTCGGAAACTGCTACATGTTCTAACGAGGTGAGCAAAGCAATCGAAGAGGAAGCACAACAGTTCGTGAACGTACGCAAACAAGCTGAAGAAGCTCTACTGGACGTAACAGCAAAAGGGCTCGAGTCGGTGCTGAATGATTTGGAGCTGAAAGCCGAAGCACCCTCATTGCTAGAAGAAACGACGATCAAGCTAACCTCGAAAGAGTCAGAGAATTTCAATCTCCAGCACGAGGAGGCCGACGTGACGTCAGTGCACGTGCTGGAGAGAAAAGCGGAAGAATCGACGAACGAGTCAACGTTGCGTGAATCTGCGAGAACCGAAGCAGCTGCCCAACCGACGACGATGCTCAGCCTCGAAATAACGCAGAAAGAGCAGGAAGGCTGCGCAGTAATGACGATCTTCAAGCAAGCTGAAGTGCCGACCGCGAAGGATTCCGTCGAGGAAACGAGCCTGGATGTGGACATTTCAAAAGAAGCTACAACCGAAGACATTGTGGGAAATGTGGCATTGAAGAACGGCGAAGAGACGACGTGGAACTGGCGTTCGGAAGTGGAAACATGCTCGAGCGAGCTGAGTAAAGCAATCGAAGAGGAAGAAGCGAAGCAGCTCGTGCTGGTGAAGAAGCAAACCGAAAAAGCTCGCGCAGACGCGGCAGTGAAAGAGGTGGAATCTACGCTCGTTGAGGTTGAACTCAAAGGCGGTGAAAATGTAGAGGCTACGGAAGTTCAAGTAGAGTTGCGCTCAAAGGATGCAGAAAAATTCGAAGTGCAACATGAGGAAGAAGAAATCGCTTCAGACCAAGCACTGGAGAAAGCGTCGAGTGAAGCTGGTGATGAAACAACTTTGCCAGAGAGTGCCAGTTCTGCGTCGCTTCATGCCGTTCAGGCACAGCGAGAAATGAAAGTCGAGCAGTCGACGACACTCAGCCTCAAAGATCAGGAAGGCGTAGCGACCATGACGATACGAGCCGATGAGAAACCGACAGTCGTTGCATCAATGACTGAAAAGACTGAAGAGCAAACGAACTTCAGCGTTGAAATTGCGAAGCAAGCTTCGTTAGAGGAAAGTGAGGAAAACGTTGCGCTGAAGATCGGCGAAGAAACGACGTGGAATTGGCGTTCGGAGAGCGAGTCGTGTTCGAGCGAGTTGCTCAAGGCAACTGAAGCTAAAGAAGCTCAACAGCTCGTTAGCGTTCGCAAACAAGCAGAAAAGGTTCAAGCTGACGCAGCTGCGAAGAAGGCTGACGTTTCCCTCTGCGAGGGTGAGCTCAAAGGAGTTGAGCAGGCAGCGGCGACGGAGCTTGAAACGAAGCTTAGCTCAAAGGAAGCGGCTAAGTTCAGCGTGCAACACGAGGAAGAGGAAGCAACTTCAGCTCAAATGCTGGAAAAGAGGTTGAGCGAAGCAGGAGAAGTTACGACCTGGCGAGAAAAGGCCGCTTCCGCGGTGTCACTTGACGCACGCCAGGAGGTGAGAGTTGAAGCAGCCGTCGTGGTTCATGAAGCAGCTGAAGCAGGCAGAGAAGAAGAATCGGCGAGTGGTCGATTTTCGACAAAGAAAATCACCGTTGAACAAGCAGAAATGCAGAACGCTGCAACACTCGATCAAAGGAGAGTCGAAGTCTCCGAGTTACGAGAAATCGAAAAGGAAACGACGCTGAATTCGGAGATCACACGTGAAGAACAAGAAGGAGAAGCGATAATGACGATCTTCAAGCAAGAAGAACTGCCAACGGTCATTGCGCCGATCGTCCGAGGAGAAGAAGCAGAAAGCACGACGTTCGAAATGAAGAAAACGACATCAGAAGGAAGCGAAACAAGCTTCGATATACGCGAGAGAGTGAAAATCGAGGAAGTACTCTTGAAAGCAGCCCGAGAGGATGCAATGCTAGCGATAGAAAGTGTGAAGGAAGCCGATTTGGCATCATTCGAAGCTAAACTTCACATCGAAAGCAAATCGTCCAGTACGGCAACAATCTCGAAAACGCCGTTTGAAGAAGTGATTGTTGAACTCTCTGTTGAAGGAAACCTCGCAGCTGAGATTGTAGAAGTGTGTCGAGCGTTCCTCTCGACTGAACACCTAGTTTTCGATGTTCTTCACAATGTCGCTCAAGTGGAAAGTTTGATTCAGCTCGCGCGAACGGCAGTTGAACAGATGCAGATGCTCGAACTTGCGGTCCGCACTGAAGAGACGACCGCGATGGCGCTAACTTCCGAAGAGGTCCACTTGAGGCAGAGTGAGGAAGAAAGTGCTGTAAGCCTCGCTGTCGGCCTCAAAGCAGTAGAGGCGCATAAGGAAGTCTTGAAGAAGGAGGAAGAAGAAACCGTTCTCGACGTTGATTTGAGGAAATCGGATGAAGTTGCCGACGCTATCGTCGATGTTGTAAGCAAGGAGCGAGGAGAACTTTCGGCTCAGATCGAAGTGAAGGAAATATCGTTGTCCCTATTGGCAGAGTTTAGCGTCGAAGAGGCGGAAACGAGGCGCGAAGTGAGGGAGCATTTACGAACGGAGACGTTCTCGAAGCTGAGTTTCGACGAAACTTTGACGGAGAAAACGGTCGAGAAAGTGGAGAAACGAAGCTCAACTGAAGTTGTGTTGAGCGTCGTTGAAGCGGAACACCTGGCGTCGACTGCACGCTATGAAACACTCGAGAGTAAGAAGGAGGTTGAACTGAGACAGCAAGTTGAAGATCAATCGGCAGAACAGATCGTGGCAGCAAAGCAGCATCTTGCGGAAACGATGGTGGTCGAGAAAGGTTCGGAATCGGAGACTGTCGTTGTGGTTGACCTGGAAAAGGCGACGGAGGAAATTTCGACGGTTGAAGTTCGGTGGATTTTATCGACTGGGGAAAGTGTGCTGGAGGTGCACAAAGGTAAAGTGAAACAACTTTTCCTGCCTGCGTTTGAAGGAAAACGGATTGTTGTGTGAAAATCTTTACCCTCGTTTGGTGTGATTTTCCCGGTTCTTCGAGCTCCTTGTTTGCAGTTGGTTGAGGATTTTTCTCCACCGGCTTTGTGCATTCGCTCCTCCTTCGCTGTTTTTCCGGTTCCCTTTTCCTTCACGGAAATGAAGTCATGAAAAATTCTAATTTAAAATTAATTCAATTATGCTTCATTTTAATACACTATAAAGGGTCCGTAAAAAGTCGAAAGGATACGGTGCCAAAGTTTATATTAAGACTGCATACATTATGTGGCACGAAAGCGTAAGGCAAGAGGCTACACGTGTAATGTCTCCGGAATTGCTATCGACGTCCTCAAACCGTGCCTGTCGACTTTTTACGGACCCTTTATAATTGACATTAACTTAATTTATTAAAATACGTCACGATTTTTTGCAGATCGAGAACGCATCGAATCGGAAACACTAACACTAGAGATTGAACGCTCTGAGTCCGAGAGTGAAGCGTCGCTATTGCGCTCGAAAAGTGAGCACTTGGCTTCCGCGCTGGAGATACGCAAAGGTAAAACTGAAATTTTTTTGGAATCTCTATCGCTAAAGTAGTTGGCATGTTTGTTGTGCATCGGAAATGTAAAAAATTTTGCTAAGATCGCGACTCGTTTAAAATAAAATTTAGATCGAAAAACAGTCGAAGATTCGACCCTGAACGTCGAAATAAAGCGTTCCGAGCAGCACGGCGAAGCACTGATGACCATCTTCAAACAAGAACAACTACCTTCAGAACAAAGCGTTGCGAAAGTTACGACGAAAGAAGCATCTGCAGCAGCTCAGCTCAAGCTGAAGAAAACTGTAGTGAAAGAAGTAGTCGAGAGCGAACAAACAATCCAACTAGCCTCGGAAGAAACGACGCTCGGTGTTAACCTCAGTCGGCACGACCAAGAAGCAGCGGCTGTCCTCACAGTCTTCGTTTCCGAGCAAGAGCTCGGAGCACCGACAGCATTGAAGCGCGTTGAAGAGGCCGTCTCCCTTGGTGTGGAAATCGTCAAAGAAGAAGTGACGGCTCTTTTCGAAATAAAAATCTCTATCTCCGAACGAGAAAAAGCGGAAACGACAATCTCAAAACGACCGTTTGAAGACACCTCTGTCGACGCGATGATGCAGGCGATGCTAGCAGCTGAAGCGGTCGAAGTTTCACTGCCTTTGCCGATAATCGAACAGCTCAGCACAAGTATAAAACTAAAATCGTCGGCTGCATCGGTTGAACTGCAGATTCGACGCCCGTCAACTGAGCAGGGACTCGAACTCAGTGTTGCGACGAAGACGGGTGAAGCGGAAGCGCTATCGCTCACCAAGGGTGAAGTTGAGATGCGGCAAGCGGAAGTCGACAGTACCGCCGAACTCGAACTGAGGAAGAAAGCGGTTGCGAAGACCGAAGCTTCAGCTGTGCTCAGCCAATCGGAGGAGGAGAACACGCTGAGGATAGAACTCGAGAAGCTCGATTCCGAAGCTGAGACGATCGTGAGCATCGCTGTATCGGAGAAGGAGTCTCCCCGCCGGGACATCAAAGACGTCGCAGCGTCGGCGCTCGCTGAGTTCTTGCTTCAGTCGAGAAGTGAACTTGCAGAAACAACGCGAAAGATTACGGAACAACTACGACTCGAGACGACACTCTCATTCGAAGAAGTAGTGAAAGAAGAGGCGCTCAAAGTTGGCGTGAAAGAAGAAATCGCTCAGGTTGCACTGCCTTCGGCTGTGACTGAAACTGTGACGGCGAGTGCAAGATACGCTGCTGTTGAGACGTCGCAACAGCTGCAGATTCAACGAACGATCGATGAGCAGTCGATTGAACGCGTCTTTGTTGTTAAGCCGACGACAGAAACGAGAACGCTGGTGGGAAAGACGGCGATCGAAGAAGCGACGTTGAATATCGAGATAAAGCGTTCTGAGCAAGCAGGCACGGCTTCTTTGACAATCCTTCGTCAAGAAAGAAGGGAAGAAGCTGCGGGGGAGTTGAAACTGAAGAAGGCGATAGAAGAAGTGGTTGTTAACGTCGAACTCTCCGTCGAGGAAGGACGAGCAGAGAGTGAAATACGAAGATCGGCACCTCAGAAGGTGGAAACTCAGCTTTCTATGAAACAGCCAGTGAAGGGTGAAGAGTCGGTCCAGGTACAACTCGAACTGAAGGCCGCAGAAACGACTGAGCGTGCAGAATTCGGTGCGAAGTTGAAGCTGAAGGAAAACGTCGAAGGAGGGGCTGTGGTGAAAACCGAGTCGTTTGAAGAACAGACGCTGGTCATTGAGATAATAAGAAAGGTTGAAGATGCAACGGCCACGGGGACTAAAGTCGAGAAGGTTCCTGAAGCAGCGAGTCTATCGTTGAAGCAAAGGAAGAAGTCCGTTCTGAGTGAAGAGGAAGTCAAGCAGTCGCTTGAGGTGACGAAA
Source organism: Prismatolaimus dolichurus (assembly GCA_034691745.1). Classification (NCBI taxonomy): domain Eukaryota; kingdom Metazoa; phylum Nematoda; class Enoplea; order Triplonchida; family Prismatolaimidae; genus Prismatolaimus; species Prismatolaimus dolichurus. Next base: position 3,551 of record JAQGBB010002752.1, on the reverse strand, counting down.
AGGGAAGCGAAGATCGAAGCAGTGATAATGCTAGCAGTGTCTGTACACGGCACTGTTGAAGCTAAAGCGGCTGTAAAGAAAGAATCGATTGAGGAGCAAACACTCAACGTTGAAATCACAAGGAAGGTCCAGGACGAAACTGTCACTTGCGTTCGACTTGAAGGACGACCAGAAGCAGCCGCTCTTTCGTTGAAGGCCCGAAAGAAGTCAATACTCAGCGAAGAAGAAGTTCAACAGTCGCTCACTTTCGGCAAGAAAGACGAGAAGCTCGAGGCGACTAAAACTGCTAAATTGGCAGTCAACGCTGCGACGGAGCTAGCGCTTCGAATCGAGGAAGTCCTTGTACAAAAAGAAGCAGAAACAGTGGAGACGGCAAGCTTGAAGCTCAAGAAGAAAGAAGTCAAAGTCGCGGTTGTCGAAGAAACGACGGAGTCGACGAGCCTGAAACTGAAGAAAGAATCATTAGAAGAACAAACGCTCGACATCGAGTTCGGAAGAAAAGTCGAAGACGCAACGACGACTGGCGTTCAAATCGAGAAGCTGCGAGAAGAAGCAAGCCTCTCACTCAAGCAGAGGAAGAAATCGATACTCAGGGAAGAAGAAGTTACACAGACTCTTGCGATGACGAAGAAAGATTCGGCTACGGAAGCGACGCACACGAGGAAAGTACTTGTCAGCGCTGCAGCTGAAGCCTCGATTGCTGTTGAGGAAGTCGTTGTTGCTCTGCCACAACAGGAAGAGGAAATTATCGAGGCAGCGAGCTTGAAACTGAAGAAAAAGACGATTGTCGAAGTAGAAGAAACTACAGAAACGACAAGCCTGAAACTGAAGAAAGAGATGAAGGAGTCGTTCGAGGAGCAAACCCTCGACATCGAAATCACAAAGAAACTCGAAAATGCAACGTTTACATTAACTCGAATTGAAAAGCTTCCAGAGGAAGCCAGCCTTTCGCTGAAGCAACGAAAGAAGTCGATCCTCAGCGAAGAAGAGGTTACGCAGTCGCTTGTCTTGACGAAGAAGGAGATAAAAGCAGAGGTCGAAAAATCGATGAAACTAATCGTCAACGAATCGGCCGAGGCGTCGCTCGTCGTTGAAGAAGTCGTCGTTGCAGTGCCAGAAAAAGAAGAAGCAGTGGAATCTGCAAGCTTGAAGCTCAAAAAGAAAGAAGTGAAGGTCGAAGAAGAGACCACTGCGACAAGTCTAAAGCTGAAGAAGGAAGTCGCCGTGAAGGAGTCTTTCGAAGAGGAAACTCTCGACATCGAGATGACGAGAGAGAGTGAAGACGCAAGGTTCACGGCGACACGGGTAGAAAAGTTGCCTGAAGAAGCTAGTCTCTCACTGAAGCAAAGGAAAAAATCGATACTAAGCGAGGAGGAAATGCAGAAATCGGTTGACTTCGCGAAGAAGGACACGAAACTCGACGCAGCTACAACGAGGAAAATCGCTGTCAAGGCTGGTGCTGAAGCGACCGTCACCGTCGTCGTTGAAGAAACCGTCGTCACTTTATCGGAGAAAGAAGAAGCCGTCGAGTCAGCAAGCTTGAAGCTCAAGAAAAAGGAGGTCGTAGTCAAAGAAGAAACGACGGAGACGACAAGCCTGAAGTTGAAGAAGCTCAGCGAAGAAGAGGTCACAATAACCGTTGAACTCAACAAGGGACCCGTTGATGCAAAAGCTATGATAGTGTTGTCGATCAAAGAGCGAGCTACTGCAAAAGAAGAAGTGAAGAAGCCTGAAGAGGAACAGCGGATCGTCGAAGACATCGAAGCAACGTTTGTTGCCAAGTTCGCTGAGACGAAAGAAGAAGTCGAAGCAGAGTCGGCGCAAGCTAGCTTGAAACTAAAGCCCAAAGCGAAGGAAGTGAAAGAGGAAGAAAGCACCGAAGCAGGCCTCACACTAAAGCGAAAGGCGGTGAAAGAATCGATCGAAGAAGTAACGATGGACGTGAACGCCGAGCGTGAAGGACACTCTGCTGAAGCAACAATCGTGTTCGTTCGTTCACCGGAGTTAAACGCTGAAGCGGCGGTTGCTCACCGCGAAGAAGTCATCAGCACAGTGAGCGAGGTTCGACGAAAATCGAGGGTCGAAAGTGTCGAACGACGAAACCGGATGAGTCTAGGAACTGCCGCTGAGTTCAATCTCGCAGTTCCGGGTGCAACGGAAGTGACACTCGAGGATGAGTTTGGGGTCGAAGCCGAGCAAAAGACGGCTGAAGGAACGGCTCCTGATCGTGCCTCGATGGCAATCACGTATGAATCGAAGTGGCATGCTGAAGAAAGCACGGTTGAAGCGAAGCTTCAACACAAATCACCCGCTGCTTCAGCCGAACTCATTCGACCGTCGAAGCAGCTCGAAAAGGCGTCGGCGCATGTTTCAAAAAAAGAATTTTCCGAGACTTCCATCGACGTTAACTTGCAAGGAAAGCGTTCGGAGAACGAAGCTCTCACAACGCAGAAGTCAGCTAACACTTCTGAAGTCACCGTCCGAATTGGCTGGTCACAGAAGAACACCTCGTCCGACGTGCAGTGCACGAAGGAAGCACCAGTGGAAAAGCTTCAGTGCTTGCACATGATCTCGGATTTCGCGTCGACGAATGCGACCCTAACCGCTCCCGTGGCGCCAGAGGAGAAACTGACGGTCATCGTCCCTGAAGAGCGAGCCGGACCTCTCGAAGTGGCGATCAGCTCACCGATGTACGATTCGGGCATCTCGACGACCGAGCTCGACCAAGAAGCTGTCGCGTCGTTCAGTGTTTCTCAGGAGAAAACTGTCACTGAATCGGCGTATATTGAAGAGACGGAGTTCGCGTTTCGAACGAAGAAAGAAGGTACGGTCCTGCCCTCCGCTTAAATGTTGGTTCGTTCATTTTAGGATCTGTTACGTCTTTGTCCTTGTCTTATATGTGAATGTTTCTGAATGATTCTGAATGTCATTCTGTGTTTTACATGTATGTGTGGCATGGTGAAACCTCGACTTTCTCCCTCCATGCTCTTTCCTGATATGTTTGCTTAAAGGTCAGACCTTAACGAAATTTGCCCAAACTGCTAATCAACAACTAAAGCATGAAATGCAAAGCGAAAACTGGGGATCTAAAACGACTGTGTTTGTTATACGCTCGATCAAACAGCGAGCTTACTCGAATTAGCTGGGTTAAAAACGTAACGCTTCTTAGCTGAGCCAAGCCTACTTACTCAACCTATTGGTCTTCCAAGTGGTGCCGCGACGGAGAAACAACAAAAGCAGCAGAAAGAACCTCAAACGACGATCGATGAAAAAAAGTAAAATTTTTTCTCATTACTGATGAATCTGATGAATTATGTGGAAAGCAATCCTAGGCAAAAAACAAAACTTGCCGAAGGGGACAAGCCGAAACATGTGACGTTTACTGACCAAACAGCGTCTACAACTGACGCCGGAGAAATTCAACGTGCCCGAAAGGGCGAAGCGACCGACGTGGACAAAAAGACGACGAAGATCGAAATCGTTGAAGAAAAACTCCTATCCGCTGAGGCTGCCAGTAAAGGGAGTAAAAAATCGGCGGAAGCTAAAGTTCA
>JAQGBB010002751.1:0-10327 GCA_034691745.1 Prismatolaimus dolichurus | reverse complement strand
GAAATTTGGTGGACGTCCAGAGTATCCTAGTACGCTGTGTCTTTTGTCTAGACGGTGGAACAGCTGGATGTTCAAGACTCTTGCAGTGTGCTGTCCCCTCTTCTTCCTTTTTCCCCTCCAAAAATCAAAATTTAGCTGACGTTCAGACTATCCTACTACACTATGTTCCAAACTGTTGCAGAGTGTTCCACGGTGTTCCAAAACATTTTTTTAAATCGCCTGGACGTTTTTTTTTGTTTCGGCAAGATGCACTTCGGCGAACCGCCGGTCCACTTGTTGATGTGGTAGTTATCTTTTTTATTTATTTTGTATATGACGTAGTCTGGTACGATACATTATGCGGAACTTATGAACAGTGCGTGAGCCATGAATTGAGTCTAGTGTGAGTGCATCCTCAGACATTCATCATCGTACCCTGCACACGCCCAGCGTCGCCGAATTTTGCACCTTTTCTCAATTGGGAAATCATCTGCTGTCTCAGTATCCCCACAGAAATTCGAAAAGGTTCAAAAGGAACAGAGATAGACGCGGATCCCAGGCACCGCCGTGGAATCACCGCGGGAGGCGTTGCGGCATCAGGAATTTATCCTTCCCGTCAAAAAGCCTGGTTACCCGGAAGTTCAAGTAGTAGGTAGAGTAGGGACTCACTCCCAGGATTGTCTTTTATGCCACAAACACTATCCATTGGCCTCGAAGATCGCAGTGTTTATGAGCCTACATCTTGTATTGCGTGATTTCATTCGAAGTCGGCGAACGTCGACCATGCGCTGTTTGAAATAAGACACTGCGATTGATTATATACGTGCGTGCTTCGAATTCATTACGTTTCCCTCCCAAACTTCGTTTCCCCCCAACGTCGTTTCTCCCCAACGGGGTTTTACCATATACGACGTCATCAGGCAATTTTGTACGACCCAATACGCTATCTATATTATAGTGCGATATGCATTCTAAACACTAAGATTAGCATATGGTATGATATATCACATAATATATATATATGACATAACCTATGATAGCATATGTGATATATAATATGCTAAAGAATGCAAAGCACACGATAATACACATAGCGTATGCGGTCGTACAAAATTGTCTGATGACGTCGTATATGGTCGAACCCCGTTGGGGGAAACGAAGTTGGGGAGAAACGAAGTGCAACCGCGTGAGTGCTTCACTTGTTATCCAATTAGCTGCACACACCGAGGCAGCTGCAGCCGTCTTTGTTTCTCGGCAGTTGCACGTAGACCCGTGCCTACATACGTAATTACGTCGTCATAATAAGAACAAGTCTGGCGTGCTGTCCCGTGGGCCGCAGACGCACTACGCAAACACGCTTCTCCCTGCAAGGAAATTGAAGCTTCACAATATAAAGGAAACCATTTACGTTTTGTCATCATCGTGGTCCCGAAAAAAGTTGCCCTGAATTTTTTTGTCGATTATGGAACAACACAAATTGAACTTAGTTTCGCAATAAGAGAATCTGGCACAAATTAGCTGGCGTAATCGACGAATATTTGCGCAATCTTGACGAGTGGAAAAGATGAAAGATTAATAATTCTGATGACGACGCAGATTGGTAATGCGTCAAGAGATCCCGGCAACTAAAAAGCTAATTAATTTAATCTAATAACTAATATAATAATTAGCCGAAGCTACCGATGCTCGATCCAATGTATGCAAATCACAACGCGGGCGTTCCGTCCCGTTCGAATCGGGCTTACCGAGTTCAGCAAAGTCGAAGGCATCCTGCGACTTGGAAGAGAAACCGAGCATGCAAGCAATTCAAGCAAAAGATCGTTTTTGCGGGAGGCCAGGATACAGGGTGCGTCGTGACAAAAGCGGGGCACGTGGGTGAAGCTAATATCCGACATGGCTGATGGCTTGAGGCTGCCCCTCTGGGGAGCCCACACGCCCACACTCACGGAGGCATATTTTGGCGTGCTCTCAACATCACTGTTACAGCTTTTTATAGAAAACTTCTTTCGAAGACAAACTTTGCGGTAAGACACTGTGAAAAACATAAGGGTCTTTTTTCTTAAAAATTTTTTAATTGAAATAGGGGCGCTGGAGGGGGACAGAAGCTAGGAGAAGCAAATTTTTCTGCCCCCGAAGAGTATGCATTCTCATTTACACGCGCTGCACGCCCCTGGTAGGATGCAATAAATTGATGAATAGTCCCTTCCGCCACTAATTAAATCGCTACATGGTCACGATCCCATCTTCCGATCCATCCTGCTCGCTAAAGTCTAACGGCAAGCATCGTTGAGCTCCTGGAAACTAAAAGGGACTACCCTGCCGAATGTCTCTTGCACATATTTCTCGAGCGTAATTACTTTTCTATGAGCTAGCCTCCGTCGACGGATTGCTCGTTCATTTCGCGGGACGCCTACTTCATACTTCAGCCGCAGCCGCCGCCGTTCTGCTGTTGTAGCTTCTCCGTAAGCTTCGGGCACACAAATTAGCTCTTCTCGATAAATATTTTTCTTTTTGAACGCTAAATGGAACCTTATCGATCGCAATCGGCGACGTCGACGCCGAAAATGTGGCTGCGATCGCCGAAGTTGTACATGCGGAATCTACGACTGCGCACGCGCAGCGAAGATCGAAATCCTGGGTCGTTGGTGGAGGTGAAGCCTCATTTCCTCACGGACCGCCAGCAGACGCTTATCCTTCGGACGTGGAAGGACGATTTTGATGCCCTCTACGCGCTCGGAGCGAGGATCTACGATGAAATTTTTGCGAGAGCACCACACGCCCGCCATATGTTTGCAGCGTCGAAGCATGGCGATAAGTGGAGGGAGAGCAAGGAGTTTCACGCGCAGGGCCTCAAATTCGTGCAGGTTCTTAGTCTTGTCGTCGCGCGACTGCGGCAAGTCGAGACGGGTATGGATCCGATGCTTCAGGATCTCGGATTTAGGCATCAAAAGTTTGCGTCGAGAGGATTCAAGTAAGCTATGTATATTTTTCAGTTTCAAACTTTGTGAAAAAGAATTTGATAACTTTTTCCAACCTGCTCGAAAAAGCAAAGAAGTGAGCACAATTTGAACGCAAAGGAGTAAACAGAAAAGTAACCAACTAATGTTTTTTTGCAAATATTTCTGAATGAAGAACATACTTAGTCAATTTCTGTTTGCTAATCGCTCTTTTCCAGTCTGTCTGAAAAAAGTAAATTAGCTTTTTATCAATGATGCTTCGAAAACGAAACTTTACGTCCGCGTGTACCCGAGCGGTGAATTACGATTTTTCTTCGAGGCATTAGCAAATTTTTGTAATCTCATATTTAACCCTATTCAGCAATAAAAATTTTTTTCGCCAGGATTGGAGCGACATTTTTCTGCATGTCAGTCTCAAAGAAGCGCATTTCCAAAACAGACTGGAAGTGACTGAACGTGCGGTAGATTGGCGACGGTCAAAACAAAATTTTTTCGTAATCGAATCAAAACCTATCCCAAATTCTAAAACTCGAATCAACTCGGTTTTAAGTCGAATCGAAGAGAAAACCATAAAAAAGCGACTGACGTTGAACTGCAAAAATAGCTGCTGCTACTTCACAGCGCGAAATAACAAAATACAAGTCTCAATGTTAACTCGAGAAAAAGCAAAAAAGTTGCCATGTTGAGACAAAGTCGCGAAAACCGGTAAAATATCGAGAAATCTGACATGCAAATATGGCTTTGAAACCATGGGGTGTGGGTGGGGGAGGCGGGTCGAAAAATGGAATCAAAACCAATTGAATAATTCTAAGAGGTCGAATCGAACCGTTTCGATTCGATTCCTCTTGACCCCCGCTACCGCGTCGAAAGTTTATTGGAAATGTTTCCTGTTGAAAATTCTGCACCGTTTACTTCACTGTTCGTTTCCTGATCCTTGGTCTTTTATTTTAGACCGGAACTCTGGGACGCGTTCCTCGACGGAATGCACCAGGTTATCGCCGATCAAATGAGACATGACGCCGAACTCTCGGACGACGAAAAGGCGTGTGTCGTCGAAGCGTGGAAAATACTTGCCGGACATATCATCGAGAAGATGCGTCAAGGCTTCCACATGTCGAAGTCACCTCTGAGCAACGTCGTCTAGGAAAGTGCAGAATTCTTGTTTCTAAAATTTCGTTTAGTTCAGGTATGACGGTGATGCTGGACTGTGCGCCCAGAAATTTTTTGTTCATGTTTATATTTTCGAATTTATCGCGTTCGTCATCTATGACATAATAAATTTCGGAACAGCGTGACAGAATTTAGCCAGACTGTTATTAAGAAATTGCGGACGGCCTTTTTATATTGCGGCGACATTGTTAAACGACAGTTAAATTAAAAAAATATTTATCACATTGCTAGATTGCCGTTGCTTGGTTAACAAAAATATTTTAAGAAAAACACCGAAACTGACGAAACTTACATGTCCCAGGTGAACGACATCAAATCGCTTTGAAAAACAAAAAAGTATGAGTCGAATACTACCAATACGAATACGATTGCCCAATTTTCAATATAAACGTCAAATATTATAACTGCAAACTTTCCGAATGGAAACGCTGCTATTGAGTAATGAAGTGCCAGATACTAATTCATCTCACTGTCGCCACATAAAAACAATGGAAAGTTCAGAACAAATTGATTCGCTATAGGATTTCGCTCTGATTCGTTACCGAGAGTTCGGCCAATCCTTGCTAGTCATTTTAAGCAAACAGTGTGCAGCATAGAAACGTTCGCGGTTCTGATAGTTCCAGCATACATTTGCAAGCATTCCAGCGTAGCAAAAGACTTTGATGGTTCTTGCATGCACGGTCTGATATTTAAGTGTGCAGCACAGTGAGGTTCACAGTTCCGATAATTCCAGCCTACATATGTAAACGTTTATGCAGTTTAAGGTTTGCAAAATATTTACTTTAAAGATCCCACATGAAAATTTACTTTAGGGCTCCCGCCTACCTCAAAGTGTCTGCTACCGAGCAGAATGTGGCAGATAGTTATTGTCAAAGTGCTATTTAGTCCACTGGCGATCTCTGCGTCACTGGGCGTCCAAGATTGGTTCACACAACTTGAAAAATTCCTTAGAGTTGTCTCCAAAAATTTTACTAGTATGTAATATTTTTCTGCTATAGCGCCACACGTGTGAATCAAGTTGTATTATAAATGATACGCCTAAATTTAGCTGCGATTCTCTTTTACACAAAACACTGCATGTGAATTGTTTCAAGCAAGGTTTGAAAGACACGCGATCGATGGCGTGCGTAATTCCATCGCCACATATATTCTTGAAAATGTCGACAATTTGTCTGTGACTAAATACACAGGAGCATCCGTCAATGTGTGGACTAGGTTAAACTGTGTACCGTCATTCGGATCTTGTAACTCACCGACATTTTGAAGGGATGGCAATTGCTCGTTGTAACCGTCGTCCCTTGTGCAATGTTACGCCTGATAATGTTTCTCTAATGCCAACTATCAGTGATACTGACGAATTACCGATGTTGAGATTGAGCCTAACGTAGTTCTGAGCAGCAATTTCATCTGAACAAATGAAGAAAAACTTTACTTTGTATTTAAAATCTAATACACGTCTGCGAAGCAACCTTGGCTGTTGTGGACAAAAAATTTTGAAAATTTTTTTTGCATGTAGCCGGCATGAGTCCATAAAAATCCTGAAATGCACAGTGCTAAGGCTAGTGTTTAAAAATGATAAATTTTAAAATTGAATACTCAGTCTTAAAATGCTTATAGCTCGTGCACCTGTGCCACTGAAATTGTCAGGTTTTAAGTGCGCATAGTCGGTATCCTAAGGTAACGAACACCAGAGTGAACAAGCAAGTGCATAATAAGTAATTTTGAAATTTAAAAATTATACGTTTTAAAGTGCTAATAGCTTTTGCATCCGTAAAAAAATAATTACAAATTTTGGGCTGCGTGTAGCTGCAGCGAGTGAAGTGCACCAGTCAACTACAAAATTATATATATATATATCTGAATTCGGTTTAAATTTTAACCGGGATTTAAAAATTTTTGTACATTTATTTGACTCGTGGCATGTTATACGTGTTGCTTCGCATATTTCTAGTCATGCAAAGACAAGCTAAACGCAGAAACACGCAACGCATAGAGCCAAAAAAATTTATTATTTTGCAAGAAGCCTACGCCAAGTATGGGCATTCTAGTAAAGTTGCTAGCAGTCGCATATATTTTGCTCAATCAATTCATCCACACTGCAGGATTTCAGTAAATACTGCCTGTGCTCCACCAGATCAAACTCTTCGATAGCTGGAGTGAAAGCCATCGAAACCGAAAAGGCGTCGTTCAGTTTATAATCCATACGCTTTTGGGGTTTGCGACCTCCACCGTAAGTAAAATCATGAGCAATGCTCACTGTACGTACATGCCGTTGCCGTAAACTCCCATGCGTTTATCGGTCCTGCAAGTTTCAGCGGTCCATAAAAAACTACGTTCAACAAACAAATTACGAAAATTTAAAAAATGCAACAAATTTGAAAACTCCACAAAAATACACAAAAATTTAAAATTACAAAAACTCAAAAATAGTATGAAATAGATTTTTTACTTTTTACAAAAACAAATAACAGAAAAAGTACATTTACACTAAAGCAGGTCTAAGAGTTCCGAAAAAAGTCGCATTGCACGAACTGAAATTGGTCAATCTGTTTAAACAGTTTTTGAACAAGTTTCATATTTTTACACCGGTTGGGCAAAAGTTACTAGATAAAGCAGGCTAAATTTGGCACAAAAGTTTTGAAATAATAATTACTCAGTTTATTAAGCAACTGACCGCTCGCGGCTCGTCGTTCCAGTCAACGCAAACAACGACTGGCTTTTTGCCGACGAGTTGAGCTGATACGACATAGTCGCAAAAATCGAGACCTGAAATTCCCAGCTGACCAAGCATCCGTTCACAATGTGCGTGCGACTTGTTAAACAAAAAATTTACTATCCCACGCAACCAGTGCTAAGCTTGATGGGCTTTTACCTATTCTGTCTTTGAGCGTCGCCACAACAGTTTTGTCGCCCTTGGCTAAATTGTATGCAAGCTGCACTTCGACTACACCGTAACGACCTGCAAGAGAGCTTACGATGAGCCACAGTCCTGTTGCTATAAGCCAAGCTGCAACAAAACGTGTACCTGTAGAATTATCCTTGGCTATCTGGTAGGGAAAAACTGCAAGGAATGGAATGTTGGGGTTCACTATAAAGCCGCTTCTGTACACAAGCGTATTCTTGTGCGCATTGAGATAGCGCTAGACAATTAGCGGCTCGGCCGCTGTGCCTGCTGGGCACGTCGCATAAAAGCTAATGTCAGAAGGAAAAAAATGCTTTTCAAAAATTTAATTTCGCGTTGTGTCGTTGTACTGTTCACAATGTTGACCTCCCGTCGAAAAGAGATTTTGCCAAATTTTGAACCCGTGAACCCGAATGCATGCCCTTTGCGCCACTCGTTGCCATGCGTTTGCGACCTTGTCGCCACTTCCAAACGATGAGTCTTCTTTCGTCAACTTAACACGACTCTTCAAGACGTCTGGGAGCAGCAATAAGTCGCAGCGGCTCTGTAGCCGGTCAAGCAGCAATGAAAAGCCCGAGAAGTCCGGTCTCGGAGACGAACGCGACGCCAAAACGACGAAAGACCATAGATGCAGTCGGCGACAAAAGCATCTGCTCTGTAAGAACAAAGCCCTTCGCCTGCAGTAGCTTCTCCCTGCAGTCGTGCCTTACGTGTGCGTTTATTGCAAAGGTCCTTTAGCTTAGCACGAGGTGTGGCGTGATACTCACGTCAGTACAATCGCGTATTCTCAATTCTGCCGAAATTTGTTGACTCGACCGGCACGCCCAATCGTCGCAAGATGAATCCGAGCACTCCGAACCCTTCGTTGTGCAGGCACGCTGCAAGATTTACACTTAGTCGAAACTCGATACCGGCGTGATTAGTTTTTTCTGAATTTAAGTTTCAGACGAACGAATGAAAACGCTTACAATTCTGCGTGTGAAACTTTGAGACCAAAGTCAAGCGACGATTTGGGGCAAATTCGTCGATCACGCGTTTAAAAATATGTTCGAAAAGCTATCAGCTGAAAAAAACGGAGAAGTATATTTTTGCGCCAGCTGTTTTTGGCAAACTCTTTTCTGATGTTTGAAACAAAAATCGTGAATGATCGCCGCGTGGTACACAACAACAAAAACGGCAAGACGACGCAACCCGTTGATTGTATCTGAAAAGAGCGAGTACAAAAATAAAACAGCAATTTTCGCAAGTTTACAAAAATTATATCATAATTTTCTTAAAAATTTTTTTTAATTTTTTTTAATTTTTAAGTTTTAAGGCCACTGACGCACGTCAGTGATCCTATTGCCGTGTGTCCCGTCTGTCTGTCTGTGTGTTCGCACTAGAACTTTTGCAATAAGAGGGCTAGCTGGCTGAAATTTTGTTTGCGAGTACCTTAAGCAAATCTAGGTTCAGCGTCGTAAATGGGCTTTGGAAACCACTTATGAAAGCGTCATCACGACTGTAAACTTTTTTAGCTTAGCGTACTCAAAATCTACAGCATCTACACCTTTGCGTATTTCCGGGAATGCGCGTATTCCAAAAGTCTCGTGCGTATTTTTCAGAAAATTTTCAGAAAGTTCTTGAAAAGTTTATTTTTGTTAAATGAATATTTATTGCTTTAAAAGTTGAATTCTATGTGTGCATTTTATCTTTCTAAGTTGTCAAGCGTTATTTTCCTAAAAAATTATATTTTAAAAATTTTTGAGAAGAAATTTAATTGGACGTCAGAAAAATTGTCTACAAAAATTGTTTTTTTGGCAATGTCTATGTTTTAACACATGCGTATTTTGGGCCAAAAAGTGCGTATTTTTGTGTATTACTTGCGTATTTTCGACTTTTTTCCCAAAATGCTTTGAAACTATAAAAAAGATTTTGAAAACCTCTATGACAATTTTTAGTTTGCTTGAATTTTTTTAAACTTTAAAACCAAAATTTTTTAAATTTTTATTTTTTTTAATCGGAAAGGAACTTTTTTTAAAATTGAAAAATTTTGAATTAAAATTCAAGAAATTAGCAAAACATTTTCGGGGAAAATGTAAAAAGTTAGAGAAATAAAGTTGGGCAAAAAGTGCCGTGAGGGGTTAGTGGCCATTTTTTAAACATGCTCTATGGGGCGGGGTGCCACAAATTGCCAACCGTAAGCTAATGCGTTCTATGCAGTGGCTTCTTTTGCATTATACTGAAGTCACCAAACATATACAATGTCATGGCTAATTTTTTGCTGCGAAACGCCGAAAAAGGAACAGCGTCGAGGACGAAGAGCAGATCTTCGTCGAAGCGTTTGCAAGCATTCGCGACGAGGGAATGCACGTTATTCGTGACGAGGCCGAATTGCACGCTTTCTATAGCAGTGAACTCGATCTCGACGCTGAGGAGTTAGAGTTCTTGAGCAAGGACCGTTTTTGGGTTGCGCCGCTCTGCTTTACCAAACCGTTTTCGTCGATTACTATAAAGTGCATTTTGTTTTTCGCTTGGTCATTGGTGCGTTCATGTATGCGTTGGTAAATACTCAGCTTTGTGAGCCGACGTTTGGAATTTTGACAAACTGACATTGAGCCAATCAAAAACTTACTTGCAAAAGGGAGTTAGCCTAAAACTGACGTCAGGGAAAGGGGGATGACATAAAACTGACGATGACTGACGAGAAGAAAGCGAGAGCGACTGAAAAAGTGAAATTTTGAGCTGACGTCAGTTGTGCACGATCCCTATTGGCATTTGCAGTTCAGGTTCCGTGCCCGGAAACTTCTTCCCATCCGCACCCCATGTACTATGATGCTCTCGACGTCCGCTGACTTAGCTGGCTGGGGAATAGGGGAATAGATGATGTGGTAAAGGATAGAAGAATAAGGGAAATAATCTTAGAATGACCGCATAGTTTTCCTTTAGTTCCATGCTGCGCGCTCCAGGAAAAATCGCAAAAAAATATTCTTACATGCTTTATTCAAAATTTTATGCATGGTTGTAGAAATGAACGAATCGGTCATTTCGAAAACAAAGTATAACGCCGGCACAGGCTGGATGATTTCAATACGATGGGTACTGGGCATTGTTGAATAATTAGCGAGAAGTGGTTTTCATGACCGAAGTGCCTCAGCGCAACCAGGCAGTCCTTGAGCCTATAATTTTGGCCCGCATTCTTCCTGGCACCACGATAAACACTGATGACTGGTCTGCACACAACAACATTCATAATCTTATGAGTCCGAATCCGCCACGTGCTTTGATGAACTACATTCACTAAACCGTCATTCGTGCGCACGACTTCATCGATCCTGCAACA
>JAQGBB010002750.1:0-10328 GCA_034691745.1 Prismatolaimus dolichurus | reverse complement strand
GTTGCATTTTTGCATTCATGCGCGCTAAAAGCGTCGTCTACGCTTTCTGAATAATATTACACTGTAATATTATTTTTTCCGGCGTTTCAGAGTTGTGATTTATGTTCGAAATAACACTACATCCCGAATAATGTTACATGTAACATTATTTGGGTGTAATATTATTCAGAAAGTTACGGTACTGGTTTAAATGTGAGAAAAAACGGTAAGCTAAAATTTGTTGTCATAAGTCGTTTTTGTCATAAAGTGCCAGTGACAGACGTATGGTGCACTACTGCTGCGCAAAACACAGTGGCGTGCGTCATTCAACCTAAAAATGACAAAAATTCGAGTCGCGTCGACTAAGATTCTCGCTTGAGTGCTCTAACAGATTTCCCGCCAGTTGCTTCTGTAGTTGTTGCTGCTGTCGTCAGGAAAACCGCAACTTCTGTGACGTCAAAATTGGTGATAGGTTGGAATCCGTCTTTTGCGTATGTGGCCGTGCAGTGCACCCTGTGGCAACGGAGCCTCTTCTGTGTCTGTAGCGGCGCGTGCACCACAAAGCCAATTGGAATTTTATGCAGTGTTCTTCACGTAAGTTAGCTTTCACGTAATCTCCGAGGATCCTCGAATGGGTATGAAATTTTAGGTTGGCTCACTGGTGCTTCTTGTAGCTCCGGAGTCTTTGCTAGCTATGGCGCCACGTGCTCTCTGAAACCGCAAGGAAACCCATGAATCAAACCAAACAGACGCAGTTAACAGATAGCCCGCGTAACAAATAGAAACCCACTGCTCGTAAAGAACGCGTTAAAATACTCAAATGAGGCTTTAGGAAGCAGGCGGCGTCAGAAAGAGCAAAGGTTCCACCACAACAAAAATTACTGCAAAACCAAGCAAGCACCCGTACTGATAGGGTAGTTTTCAAAGACCATTTGGAAGTTAACTAACATTTGGAAGTTAACTAACCATTTGGAAGTTAACTAACCATTTGGAAGGCAAAAAAGATAACTAAAAATGTTTTTGGGAAATTTAGAATCAAAGTTGTATGTGCTATCATAAGAGATAAGCACGCCACATTTAACAGCTGTCAACCAAATTTTCCCACCAGTCGAAATAGGGCGCGTCACTTATTCTCGCGAACGCACAATAAAAAGTTATTTTCCGCTGGCCAGTCGCTCAACGCTTCGGAGCAAAGCAGCTAATGGCAAAGCACACCTTTACCAAAAAACGTCAGTAATTTGCCTGCGTACACAAGCCAATCCGTACACATAACACCAGCAGCTATGTCGCATAGACAACAGTTAGCTAGAATACAAAACTCAAGGCATACGCAAAGCGGAAGTCCACCATTTCCGATCTGCATCTTGAAGCGCTTCACATTGGACTAAGTGCATTGACACCGCCGCAATGATAGAGATGCTGAGCGCTAGACTAGCTAAAATAAAACAAAAAATATTATCGAATTTCACCACGTTAAAACTCAGAAGAGGCTGGGAGGAAATATTTTACTGCGGAA
This sequence comes from Prismatolaimus dolichurus, assembly GCA_034691745.1. NCBI lineage: Eukaryota > Metazoa > Nematoda > Enoplea > Triplonchida > Prismatolaimidae > Prismatolaimus > Prismatolaimus dolichurus. Next base: position 8,833 of record JAQGBB010002750.1, on the reverse strand, counting down.
ATTTTATGGATTTTATCCAAGCAATCTACAAAGTGAGTACACCCTTTTTCCGACTAAATTATTTTTGCACCCGCCAAGCGAACGTAGTGAGCAACAAAAAGAATGCGTACTGGTTGAACGGCTGCTTTCCTCGCCCTTGCCACCCTTTCCCTCTTTCGCCTCCCGCTAGCCGTTTCCCCTCCTCCAGACCAAGAAGTTTGCGGACAGTGTGAACAACTTGCCCACGGTACGCAGCCACTTGCCAATGCTAGGTGATAAGTTGCGAATGGTAGATCTAAAACTTGTGCGCGAATTTTGTGGTTTCGTGGCGGATGCTTTTCGGCTTTGTCAGTTCACTTTGTGTGTGAAAATTCCGCAAAAGATTGTAGACCATTTTCAGTGCATCAGCAATGACAATTTTTCTTGCTGAAACACAAGCTACGAACACGCCGAGCGGGTGTCCAGCTCGGCACTGAGGTCACAACGTTTTTGACGACCGCAGCTCATCGGATAGGATGACGAGCGCATCTTATTTCGACTTCTTCGACAACTTCGCCAACCTCGATCTGATCGCCACTAACCACCAAATATACGCCACCATTCGGGTGATCGCCGAAATAAATTGGCCGTTCCATCGGCATACTAAAGCGGGAGCAAATGAGTCGATTCTTCGATGCGTACATCATCGTCTAACCGATCGCATCTAAGTTCATTGACTGCTTTTTCTTTTGCGCCCGACAACTGTATAGGAAATTTTACGCTGAAGGCGAGAAAATGTCAAAAAATTTTTGCATCCAGCCTGCAGCTCGAAAGGCGTAAGCAAAAGGAAAGCTAACTGGTCATTCTAAGATTATCCCCTATCCCCTGGTTTTTGCCGGGCCTCCTGGTACCAACCCTAAACAGCACTTATAAAAATTGGCCGGAGTTTCATTTTCCATTTTATTTTTGGTCTACATTTATCGCCCATTTGTTCTGTTTGTCGAGAAACAGGTGTAACGGCGCTGCTTTCCAGCAGCCGTGCACAGAAAACAAGATAGCTTGCGATTAGTCTCTCTAACGCTCGTCAACCTTACTCTCCGTCACTCGGTGAAGTTACCATCACAACGTTTTGCTCGACGTTGCGCAAACGGGTATTACTCGCAAAACGTGAAAGGTATCAAACTGCATAAGGCCGTTCTAGACTTATGCGAGTAGCCGCAGTTTACGTAGGATTCGAAGCAAACTTTAATTACGCTTACTTCTTGCACCAAACGATTCTCGATTTCACCGTTTACAACAGTTGCTATTGTGATCTCGTCATTTGCAGCTGTCGCTATTGCGGTTGTGCTTCATTAAGTAAGTCTGCATTATATGGCCGACTTCTCACGAGGTAATACCAAAGGCAGAAGAGCAATGTCGTCGAATAGCACCAGCGGAACGGTTGTTTCAACTTTTCCCCTTGGCTTCTCAATCACGATTGTAGCGTCTAGCGCACTGGCCGTTCTAGGCACAATCGCCACCATTCTCTACATCTTGGTCTTGGTCGCAATCGCTCGGAATCGTAAGAAGTTTGCATCACCCTACTACACGCTACTCTTTTGCGTAGGCATCAGCGAGATGTACACGCTCTTTCGGAGCGGCTGGCTGACCAGCTTCTGCATTGTACGCGCCTATCTCCTCAACAGCTCAACATGCCAGATCACCGTTGCGCTTGATCGAATCTTCGGCTGGCTGGCTGTTAGTGTTCAACAACTGTTCGCCTGGTCAGTGATGTACCCATTCGACCTGATGATCGCATTAGACAGGTTTGTCGCCGTCGTATTCTATATGTATCATAAGAGCATTTTTACGCGCAAGCGACTCGCGATTATGTGCACCGTCGGATGGCTCTACGCGCTTATCTTCACCTCACCGATTATGATTTGGTATATGCTCACCTCGTTCAACGTCGCGGAGATGACGCCCGACATGGAAGTTTGGGGTCCAAGCGAGGTGTTGTGGGAACGGTATAACAACATTTTTTGCACAACATTCATTGTTTGCAGCACCTTTCTCTATGGCGTCATCATCGTCGGGTTGTTTCTTCGCCACCGCGTGCGCAAGTTCGCGGCGAAGGCTGTCGCGAAAGGAAACGTGCAGAATTTGAAGCCGGAAATAAAGTTGACAGTTCAGTGCTTTCTGCGCTTTTTGTTTCCCGTTGCGGACATTGCGTTCTGCAACCTGCCCATCGCGGGGAGTGTTTGGTTGTCTTTAGTACAGGATCTCATCTGTGTTGGGCTACCCCTGAATACAACCATCGTGACGATTTTCCTGAACGTAGACGTACGCAACGAGACCGGTCGCATGCTTCATCTCAAGTTCTTTCAGTCAAGCGTTACGAATCAAAATCAGGCTAATGTGTTCGTTCCGAAGCGGAATGCGATTGGAAACTCTGAACCGGCGGCTTCGGCGCCGGTAGTGCTAGGCATGGGATCAACGACGGTAGCGGATGGCGAAGGCACCGAAGGCATGTGGGCAACAAAGCGCATGACGACCGGTGGAATTCAAAGTACGACACGAGTGTGAGCAAAGTGGTATGAGCGTTCGCACAGCTTGGGGAAATACGACTGGTTTTGGGAGTAAAAACGAACGTTTTTTCAATTCCCAAAGTGGCACGACATTTTTCACGGGATTAAACTTTGGTTAATTTTTTAGATTTTATTGGGATTTTTGATCGGATTAAATTTCGGATACAAAGTGGTTTTTACCGTAAAACTTGACGTTTTGCTATCGATGGGCGGACTGCAATTTTTTAGTGTGTCTGCTTATTTCGTTGTTTTTTCTGTGATGCGTGTGATAGAGGAATCGTCGACTCGTGTGTACGGAATAAGAAAATGAAGTGGGCGTGTTTTTTCTCCATTGAGAGTTATCCATGTACGACGTCACCTGGGAGGGAAAGGGATTGTGGAATTTTAGTCTATGGAGAAGGATCAGACAAAAAGTGACGTCACTTTTTGCTACCTGAAACGTTGCATAGGTTTTTACTTTTGTAAATTGTGTACTCTATGGGGAACTCCAGCTGGCGAGTTTATGCACGAGTCTATTTGAAAGCTGGCACGACTTCAATGTTTTCTGGTTTGATGTTTCCGCTAGTGCTCGATTGAAAGCAAATTGCATACTGCGTGCTGTATTCAGGTGTATACGTTATCTCAATGGTAACGTCACTTTGTTGAGAGAGGGAAGTCGGACCAAAAGTGAAGAAAAGTGATTGCAGGGAGTACAAAAAAATTCAAATTTTTAGGTGACGTTATATATGAATGGCCTCTTATTAGGAACGACGTCACCGCTGATCTGAAAGGCGCTTCGTCTGAAGCAATTAATTTTGCGGATGAACTGGAATTGTGTGAGTTAACTATAGTTATCATGTGCTAGAGCGCGGTTGCGGGGAAAGGGAGAACGTTTAAGATTGGCGGGGCAATGAAGTTCACGCGTGCCCCAAGTTACCTATTCATTGCCAGTGATCGAAGTGTGGTGGTATACGGTGTTCCGCGGTGTTTCACCTGTTCAACGGCGTTTCAACAGGTGAAAGTATGCCTAATGCTCTGCTGATTTACTTGTTCGCCATTGGGGAGGCGAATCGTTAACAAACTCGCAATGTAACAAACCCAAATCCGTCGACGTATTGTAGAGCTATGGCCGAAACAATTTAAGAAATTTTTGTCATCAGTGATGCTCTTATAAATGGTTTCAAGGGTATTTTTATGCGCATTTATAAACAATTCATGGTGTGATTGCACACACCAAATTACAGCCAAATCCGTCAACGCGTTCGAAAATTTTGGCTAAAACAATTTTAAAATTATTGTAATTGATGATGCTGTTATAAGTGGCTTTCTGAGTCTACGTATGAACTTTAACCTGAATTTTCCGGTACCCCTGAGCAAAATTTTAGTTCTCTAACCCTCTTATTTAAGCCAGGTGCTAACCCTCTTATTTAAGCTATATTGCCGGCGACAGACATACAAACGCGAGCCACGGCAATAGGGACACTGACGTGCGTCAGTGGCTCTAAACACTATATATTTGGTTTTCGCAACGTTTTCTCGTGAGGAAATGTTTCTTTTGGCTGACAGTTTTGTGTTTATGTGTCTGCCTAACTGCAACCGAGGGCTTATGCGGGAATCACGTGACTAGGATAAGATTTTTAGGGGACTAACCCCTAAATCTGGTCATTGGTCATGTGATCATTTGTGAGCCCTTTCTTGTGGCAATAACGGTAGAACGGGTGTACGTACCTAATTGCTGTCTGATTTATTAAAATATTTGTGCAGATTGCTTACTGAGGCATTGAATCAAAGTGTAGTTATGAGTATCGCGTTGACTTGTTTGTGTTTCACGATGCGTAGCGAATGAAAATTATCGTTGCTTGTGTAATGAGGGCAAAAGGTTTCATTGGCAAAGCCGACGTCATCACATATTGCCGATGCTAGTTGCTACGGTTACGGGTTTGCGCGCCGTTGTGTGAGAAACTTAGCTCCTTTTGAGTCATGTGATCGCTCGCTTGAAAACGATCTTGCGAGAGATGGCTAACTCTTTGGCGAGTAGAAACTCACGGCCGCCTCAGATACAGCTTCAGCTGGCTAAACACGAAGTATGTTGCGTCATTGACGAGGAAAAGAACAGAGTTTTGCAAGTATGTTGGAAGCTTTCGATGGCGACTCAACGTTTCTCGCTCACTTGAACTTCTCTTGATTTAGAGTAGCTGCATGTTGTGCGTGGCGCCATCGAAAGCTGGTGCGGGCATAAGCACCCTTGCGATTCTGACAACGGCAGCGCGGATAGCTTCTGGGGCTTTATTAATTGCAACTTTTTTTGAACGAGTTATTCCGGTTGCAATTTTAGTAGTCGAGCATAAAATTCGTGGACGTTGATACTGTTATGACTTGCATTGACCGCCATCACAATCTGCGAACTTCTCGTTTCGACAACGTGTCGACAGAGAGCGCATCTACCATGGTCACGTCGAGCAATCACCGAAAGCGATCGGTGAACTTTCCCCCGCTGGCGATTGGACGCCTGATATCTCACTCATGTCTGTATAGCCATGCAAACTTTTCTGTTCTGTCTCCTTCGGGTAGTTTTGTGCTTTTTCGAGTTGTTTTTGCGTTCGTTTCTCTAATTGAGATTTCGGGCCTTGCGTTCGCTTTTTCGGTCTTGCCTTTAACTTGTATTCAATCACACCTCACAAGCACATCTAATAAGCTTAAAGTATTTATACCGTATATCTCAACGTGCGTAGCGTCACATAAATCAGCTAGTTTCTACTATGTAATACTCGTGCGCGGCGGTACTCAACGTACCCAGGCCTTGGTATCACAGATACTACGTTTACTAAAATTTCGTGTTCATTTTTTTGCACTCAATGCAGTATGATTAAAGCAAACTTGGTTCAAGACGGTCGGAATGTGTTTGGTCTTGCCCGTCGATAATTGGTGTTTTCCATTTCGACGCAAATGTGCTGTATGGATTTTGTCATAATTTCTATTGCTTGACAGGTGCGGACCCAATGTTAGCTTGACGTTGTTCAAAACTAGCGCTCGTCAGTGGCAGCTGGCTGAGACAAAACGCATAAACTTTTCGCCGCTGTGAGCATATTTTTTTCAACCGCTTCAAGGCGAACAGACGAGATTATCACAGACAAATGTGCTAATTGTCAGAAGCGGGGAATTGTGTTGCGTAGTGGCTCTACGGAGTGGCACGTCCGAATTTGTTTCATCGATGCTCGAGATTCCTCGTCTTCTCCTATACATTCACACTGAAAAATCTTTACTCTCAAGCAGTGTTAGCATTTTAGCAAAGGTAGGCAACAACAAGTCGGATGTAACGATACTGGGGGCCACTGACGAAGTGACATTGTGTGCAAGTGAACCTGAAACCACTTATGACAAAACCACAGATTCGTTTACAAGTGTGCTCAAGCAATGCACAAAATGTGCGCTACTCACACATTGTTCGAAATCTATGTGTGCACTTCTTTCACAAATTCAAAATTCAGCTATTATGCAGATAAGGGTTCCGAAAAAGTGCACTTTAACCCATCCAATGCTTAACACCATTCCCCTCACAGTCCTTGACTAAGCTTAAGTTTTAGGCTAAACGGTTCGGTAGGCATAAGGCAATGGTGAGAGGGGATGGTGTCAATTGCTGAATGGGTTAAAGTGCACTGTTTGGTGGATCAAACTGCACCGTACATGTAGGGTGGATCAAAATGCACTACTTCTGTTGGACGGGTCAATTGACACTTTTTGGGAACCCTTATCTGCATAATAGCTCAAAATTTATATAACGTACTATGCTCTAGAACACGCAAATAAACGCTTTGAATATTTCGTCAGAATCACGAGCCAGCATCTATCACTCATCTTACGCATATCCGTCAGCACTTCGAAGTATGTAGAGAACGAATAAATCGCAAAGATCACGCACGCACTACGCAAGACAGGGAGCTAACATCAATAGTGGAAAATAAGAGTTCAAAACTTCTTATCTGAACCGTCGGCACCAGCCTGCGAAACATCGAGAACGACCTGTGGTTGCGCCTGCACGCCCGTCGGGTAAGCGTAAGCAGGCGGAGAAGCAACGTTGGAAAATTCCGCATTATTGTACACCGGCTGCTGCTGCGGCCCGCCAAACGCCGGTGGCGGCTGCCAGTAGACGACGTTCGGTTGCACCGTCATCGGCGTCGGAACGAACGCCTTCGCCGCGCGCACAAACTGATAGGCGTTGAAGACGACCACCGAGAACCACACCTCAAACAGAAAGCTGATAACACTCGAAACGACAAGCACGGTGAGCACTAGATGAATCGCAGTGAGGATCTGATCGTCAGTCGGACAATGCTCGTAAGGCTTAGGATGACACTGCACCTTCGTCTCGTCAAGAAGCCAATGAATGTAGGCCAAGTCGTTCATGCGAACGCCGTTGAGAATCGCAAGAGCCACAAGGCCAGCCATCGCGACGCACTGGACGACGAAGTGGACGAGCACGAGTGGGGGAATAATTTTGTAAATTCCCACAAAGAGGCAGACAACAGCAACGATCCAGATGACCGCCGGCACAATCACCAACGGCACTGGCTGCGTCGCCATCGCAGCGATGAGCCCGATGATCTCGAGACATCCGACGACGATCGCGCCCGAAGACGCAAGACAACAACCGCAGCAGGCGTAGCGCCAGCGGCGATCGCTTGTATCAAATGACGTGAGAACGGTGTAGGGAAGAGGCTGTGCGGCCATCATTTCGAGCGAGTGCAATGGCAGGGGGAAAAGGAGAGCTCAGATCGAAACTGAGAAGCAGAAAACTGTGAACGATGGTGACCTAACGATCAAACTTTATGCAAACGCCCGCGTCCCAACCTCGGTTTACGATCAGAGAGCAAGCTTATCAGTTGCGTAACAATGGGATGACGACGCTTTTAGAACACATCTAGCTTGCTGGCGTATAATATACTGCAGTGTACGTTCGATCACGAGATAATTTTTGAATCGAAGCAAACACATCGAACATTAGGTGTTAACTGCAAGGAACGCGTCACAAGTTCTTCAAGCGCACGTCATACATAGATAAGCTGAATCACTGTTGCAGCAGCTCTTTATGCAGAAAATCGAAGGTGCCGCATGCCAACCAAACACCCCTAAAATTATGGAACGCTAAGCTGAACACGTACTACCACTGAACTTGCAAGTCGTGTCCACTAAACGCCGACTACTGTTTACCGAAAGCACTATTAGTTCTTAAAAACAAGCGTCAAGTTGAACGGCAGACGAGTGGCGCTTCAGAATCAGATCACAGAGACAGACAAAACGCTGACATACTCAAACTGGTATACATCCAGGTACGGTTGGTAAAAGTCCAGAAAAAATTTTCAGGTCCACGAAGGTCCACAAACTCGCCTCTGACAAGTTTAATTAGGATGAAGGGTCACCGAGCGCTCACGCATGAAGCACCCTACCACAAATGCGACGCACTATAGGCAAAAAATATTCTATTGAAGGCTAGACGCCAAAACGGGTTGGCATAGCCTGAAATTTGGCTCTCTCAAAAAGAAAAAAAAATAAGTCAATTTTTTTACATTATTTGGAAAAATCTTGCAATTTAAGCCGACGTCAACAACGGCAACAAGCTTAAAAATCTCAAAAATCAATAGCAGAACCTTTTGCTATTAAACAACTCGACGATTTCGAACGTCGCCTTTGCCGAAGAATCGACAACGATAGTAGAATCAAATCTTCCGAGCATGCTCGCGCAACATCACATCACCATTGGAGATGCGCCCGGGCACGTTGATCCCACCTGACGCTGTCGCGAGCGCCTTGCTGACGCGTACACTTGTGCAGCAAAACGTCAGAAGCACAACACTACGAGATACAAATAGCGTAGGTCGAAACCACTACTCTGTATTAAAAACTCAGTTCTTTCCAGAAAGCAGAGCTCCATCGACGGATCTAGCAAGTATAATTGGCGGGGCGGAAAAAGACATTCTGCCTAAAAATCAGTCGCGTAGCAGCTCTAAGCGAATGACCTCACGCTCAGACCAACACACGCAGCCCCCCTCCTATGACACGCATATCTAGCGAACACACCGTGGTGGTTTCCTGCTAGTGTTCTCTCGTTCGCCATATTTCAGAGAGTCCTACTGTCAGAGCTTCACAGATCGGCGCTACTACCCCTGTAGTCGGCTATCCGCTTATAGATCTCGTCGAGTTCGCCAAGCTCGCCTTCGCCGAGCGGATCGTTGATGAACGGCTCGCGCATCGTACCGTACTTTTCCATATTAAGCCCTCCCCCCCACCCCAAAATAGACCCCCCGGGGGCTGTATTTGGCGGGGGGCTTTAT
>JAQGBB010002749.1:0-10329 GCA_034691745.1 Prismatolaimus dolichurus | reverse complement strand
CGTTGCAGCAAGTCTTTCGAGATGCACTCGACAATCTCGGTCGTGTCGGCGTCCTTCGTGCCTACGATGACACTTCGCCACACTATTCACCAATGAGTCCCGGCAGTTATAGTCCGAGTGAATACGATCCGGGTAGTCCACATTACGATGCGACAAGTCCAACATATTCACCGGGTTCACCTCATTATGATTACGATGAGGCCACCCATCGGGCTGCTTCACCCTCCGCTGTCTATTGGTCACCGTATAACCGATATGATGGAAATGATGTGGGAGTGCCATTGCATGATAGTGATGATGAGGATGTTGGAGAGTATTTTGGCGATTATTTTGATGCGATGGTCGGGCGGATGAGTTTGACACCGACGAGGGACGAGGAACCGGAGGCGATTCCCACCGGGGATGAGATGGAGGAGAGTGAGCGAAGTCGTTATGCGGAGGGCGGGAGTGCTTCAGGTTTGGATGTAGACGTTGTACAATGATGAGTGGGTTTAATTCAGTTGTCAATCAGTAGCGGGAAGTTGGAGGGAGACGGCTTTGTATGGTTGAGATTGCTCTTTTTATCCTTTTTTCCTTTTTTATCCTTTCTTTTTAAGATCGTCCTTTTTTTCCTTTTTTCCTTTCTTTTCCCAGCCGCTATGGATTTTACTATTTTCCTCTATTTTTCTACTTTTGCTAATTTAAAACGAAAATTATCGGCTTGCTTCGCTCGCCAGTATTAACACAATGAAATGTATTGCTGACATCTATCTGTGCAGAGGAAACGTGTTCGTATACTCTGGGCCATTTTTCTTACAGAAGAAGCATTCAAACCCTGCTTTCATTATCCTTTTTCAACCCTTTATCCTTTCTTTTTAAAGTGGAAAAGCAATCACAACTGTGCTCGGCGCCAGTCAAAATAAGTAGTAGTAAAAATGGCGTACCCTCGTTGCTAGAAAGTTGCCGAAAAGGTGGTTTTTTTATGTATTATTTATGTTTACAGTGCACTTAATTTTCGCTTTTTATTCTGCTCCCTCCCCCCCCCCCCCCGCTTTAATCGTTTTGTTGCCGTTAGGATAGAAAACGTTCAACTGTTTTTTCTTTTAACACATGCGTCTCATTCTTTATTGGTTTGAAATTCTTAGTTTACTGGTCGCCCGAACATCATCGACGTCGGCGTCTTCGATCACCTTCGTCTGACACGTCTGACTACGGCGCTGATGTTGGTCCACGTGGCGACGACTGGCGGACACCCCCGACGGCGGTGAGCAGCGGCAGTAACACACCGGAACGAGATGAGTTTGGTACGGCTATGCGACAGGCTGCTAGAGAGGCGCTCGCTGATGAGAATGAGGAAATCGAAGAGTCACCGCGGAGTCCAAGGTATACTCGCAGTCGTGCACGTCTTGGAATGTTTTATCTTATAAGACACTTGCACCTTCCCTATTCCTGAAAGATAATTGAAAATGAGAAGACCTGATGTCTTGACCTTATTTGTCTATCGGGTTCGAAAATCGGGTTTTTGCTTCTTACTTCTTTAAATGGCAGGATGTCACGGTGTATGAAACTGGTTTTTAATCGGCCGAAGACCGAAGCTTCGGTCAACTTCGGCCGTAGTTTAGGTCCATTTTCATCACTTCGCTTTAGATGTTGGTAATGAATAAAGTTCACTTTTGGAAACAAATAGAAATAGTACTGGGCACCGAAGGTTCTGGTTTTTGGGGGTTTTATCCGCGTTCTTACTTGTTCAGTCCGGAAAACTCGTATTTTCGCCTGGATCCACCTTCGCCACAGTCGGCAGCGTACCCGCATCGTCGTCGGCATCGCGCAAGTGCTGAGACTAGCACCTCGCGTCATCATGTCACGTCATCTTCGGCACAAGTGCGGCATCATAGTGTGCGATCAGGCCATGCTCGTAGTCGGGATGGTACTGATGATGCGGCACGGGTGCGTTCGACTGTTCAGCGTAGACAGAGAAGTCGCCGTCGGGAGTAACGAACTACTGTTGCTGATTGGAAGGAGTAAAGAGTGGGCGGGTTTTGTGGCTGACGATTCTGTTTACCAGTGGAACTGAACTACTGTACGTGCAGTCTTTCTATTTGCTGTACTCGTCGGTGTGCTTTCTCTTCAGTTCTGCGGACTCGTTTGGGTCGTACTCAATGTTATGCGAATAGGTTATCTTGTAACTGTTTTTAGCATGAAACGTTAGTCAATGATTTAATTGTGGTCTTTGTACGTTCTACTATATCCGTGATGTTATACTGTTTTTCCTTTTTCAATCGCGTTGGGTGGATCTCGAGGTCCACTAGCTCCACCTGTATGGGCGCCAGAGTGAACGTTCTCATTCCGCGACGCATTTCTGGTCGTTTGCTGAACGTCTACAATGTATATAGTTAGTTTCTGTGGTGTGCCTCACTCTGACGCTGTACAGTTGTATAAATGACAATTACTAGAAAGCACTGCTCCAACAGCAGTGCGGTGAGCTTCCTCTTTATCCTACGCACTGAGAAAAGCCTGTTGATAGATGCTCTGCGTGTTCGTCGTTTGACGAGAGACGTTTGACGTACGTACTTGTATATTGCACGATGGAGCGAGTCTCTATGGTGGGGGTCCATACTTCGAATGCTTGATGCAGGGCACTCAGTTGCTGACACGCCACGATCTAATCCAGTGTGTACTGTACGTAGTTGCGTGTGGTAAAGTCAATCCGAACTGTGTCGTTTCTGTGTTGATTTTTGTTTCGTGGAGGCCACGCGACTGGGTGGCGTTGAAGCAGTGCCGATGTACATATATCTATGTTGTCTATATACTTGTTGCTTTCTCACAACAATCCCCTTGGGCTCTGTGTTTTCGATGCGGAACATACCGTTCCATGTTATCTATCGTCTCGACTCCAGCAGTTCGTGTTATGCCTTCCTCAATCGAAAGGGTGCTTATTGCCCGGTGACTACCAGACCTCTTTTGTTGCAGATTGCACCCAAAACTGTCGTTGACTTGTTTAGCGACTAGTCATGTCGCCTTCGAACGGTCGTGGCAACGGTTGTCCCGTTAAGCCTGGGAGTCTTCTCTTGCGTCTTCTGCCATTTTTTGCTTCCGTTGTTCTCTTCTTTTATCTCAATCTGGTCGCTTTCAAACCAATTGATCGAGGCGAACACGGAGGTGGTTCCGTAGCTAATTTCGCTGTCTATGCGTAACTAATCGTGCTACTCTGTTCGTTCAGGCTGGGTCTATTCGTGCTCGAAATGTCTTCCAATTTTCGTTCTCTGTTTCTCGGGATTTGTGATTTTCGAGAATTTTTCGGGAAAAGTTGCGAGTCATACAGCTCTTGGTAGACACAGTAGGAATTTTTTTGAATGAATAAGACCGGACGGTGCAAATGTTTCAGGGCTGTTAATGTCGGCGGCGGGCGATTGGTTCTTGAGTACACGTTCTGTTGTTGAACAAAACTTAATTGTCGGCGTTATTCCATTCGGTAATGAGAAAGTTTTGTTTGATTATGCTTGTGGTCGAGATGAGACGTACTGCATGTGGGGAAATCACGGGACTTTATAAAGGAGGCGTGAAATTGAAACTGCGACCTGACTGAAATTGAAGCGCAACTCGCGCTGTGTCGGGAGCACCTAAGATTTTCGGAATCCACCAACGGGTCCAAAACATGTCTTATGCAGAGAAAATTTGGTTTTGGAGCAACAAATTTTTTGACCTACAGGGTCAAAGTTGGATTTTTTATTAAGAAAACGTTTTTTGTCTCCAAATGGACCCAAAACACGTTTTTTAATGAAAAATTGATTCTAAAGAAAAATTTGGACCCAAAATTTCAACTTTTGATCCTGTGGGTGGGTCAAACCCTGTGAGTAAAAAAATTTTGCTCAAAGATCCAAGTTTTCCCTGCGCGCAACATGTTGGAACATTTTAAGCGAAAAAAATCGACAGTGGCATATGCTTAATAGTAAATTCTCTGCAGGCGTGGCACATTTCTTCTACATGCTCTCATTCGTCGACTTCGAGCGCACCGACAAGTCAAAGCCATTCATCTGGTGGGTCCCACTAGCCGTCATTCTACCCCTCGACAGTTTCATAAGCATCGTTACATGGGGCGCCGTGAAGAGTCATTTCGGTCAACTTTTAATCGCCATCTACGGTGAGCACTAGAGATGGGTCCGCGCCCAGGTTTGGGCCCACCTGGGCGGGCGGGCGCGCCCAGGTTGCCGAGGTCGGCCCATCCCTAGAGGCACTGTCTCTCTGTGCGAGAAAGAGTAAGACACCGCCAATTCTAGGTATCTTTCTCGCCATGGCGACCACATTGAGTGCAACTGCCTGGCGTTTCTCATCGTCGGACAATCTCCACAGCACGCGGGTCAGGTTTCTTGGCTTTGCTATCTTCTGCTCAAGTGACACACTCCTCATGCTCGACGCGTTCTACTTTCCTGTTCGACGCTCGCAGGTCTATATCATGCTTACGTACTATGCTGCACAGCTTCTCATCTTTCTTGGAAGTGTCCTCCACGAGAGGGAAGAGGCCGTGCGTAGTCAGGTCGGGCTGCGTAAGAAGCAGAAGTAATCGATCACTAGGATGACTGCCAGGCACGTTCGAGTCTGTAGTTGCACGTGTACGATAGACAAGCAGATGCACTTCGCTGTGTGCGTACTTTTCTTTGATGATTTTCGTTATTCCATGATCAATCTCATTCCGCTTGGATGATTTTCATGATCTCATTCGCTCTCCGTTTCAGGGTATTTAGGCGTGCAGTGCACGGACAAGAATCACATGTAATGTGCATTCTAATCAGACGTGTGTGCAGATGTGTGGATTTAGAAGTTAGCTTTAGCAACAAAGGAGTGAGAATTGTAGAGGAAGTTAGCTTGTGCTTGTTTTGTTGTGCTAGCTACGTAATTCATGGAGAGGTCGATTCTGTTTTGATGCAATATGCCGTCATTTATGCACTACTGCTAATGAGAGTCGGGACGCAGAGTTCGTCTGCGATAATAGCATCTATCTGTGAATTGCATAGCAGTTTGGATGATTGTTCGAGATAACGCTAGTGTCGCGCTTAGTCTTCGGTTAGCCGCTCCTCGTCCAGCTTTTTCGAGTAGTGCAGCTGTGGTCTTACTCTTTTTTGTTTCTTCGACTAGTGATCGATGACGAGCTTTGTTGTTGTCGTTGGTGAATATCGTGATGAGCACGACTGCTTTTGCTACGTCGAGCTTGCCTCGGCGTCGATGCTCACTGCTGGAGGTGTTGCGTCGGCGTTGTCGCACTTTCGATGCGAACGAGAGGCTGCAGAGAGGACGTCGATGCCGTTCTTCCTCTCGGGATTCGTGTCCGACGCGAGTCGCCGACGCTCGACCAGTACGCTTCGCTTGAACGGGCTAATGGCTGCGAAGTTGGGTCTGCAGATTGGACAGCGTGTAAGAATATGAGTAGTTACCATACACAGTGTATTGTGCAATGTACACAGGACTTGCGCAGTTTTAGCTGTCGTACTAGGGTTGAGGAAATTGTAATTAGTGCTGGTCTAGTGGAGCCACAAAGCGACATCGGTATCTGTTCTTTTTCGGTTTCTTTAATCTAGCTTTTGCTCACCGTCATCGATAGTGTACCTTCGTGTCTGCGAGTCGAGTTGAAACCGTTGTCGGTCGATGACTGGGAAATTCTGGTAGGCTGTCGGATTAGGGCAGTCGTACTACTGGTGTCAGCAACCCCGACAGCTCACGGTATTTTGTTGTTCAGGAGCTCAATCGTGACTTCATTGAAGAGAACTTACTCGATCAATTGCATCTCGTTTCCGGCAATCTAGTCTTTCCCGCCTGGGTGGACGGCAATGTCTTCCTATTCCTTGTCGTAGGTTAGTGCGTGCGGACGCAACAGGATTCACGGACACGGCTGACAATTTTTTCCTGCTTGTGCATTCCCGTGTGCTTTCATGCAGAAAGCTTTCAAGCTGCGACGCGAAGTTCGTGTGCGCTGCTTTCGCGCGAAACGGAGGTCGTTGTCATATCGCCGTCGGCGACCGCCACCACTGCTTCGTCGGCTGTCGACGCCGCTTCCCTACCTTCTGTGCATCATGTCGAAGAACGCGATCCCGTCAGTGCCCCAACTAGTGTTCTCGAAACAGTTAACCAACACAGTCTCAGTACAGCCAGTGCTCGATGTGGTTTAGGGTGAGTCTGCTCGTTACTGCAACTAGTTTCGAGTCGACCTAAAATTGTCGCTCGTTGCTGTTCGGCCCTCCTTCCCTCTTCCCCTCACCCTTGCTGTGTTTTACGCACACAGGGGCTGCGATCGCTTGCTGGAGGCGTGCACAGAGTTCGCACGACTTCGTCTGTCTGCGCCGACGCTCGTTACTGGTCATCTCTTGTTGCTCGGTGACTACGGCAGCGGCAAAACAGCTGTTGTTCGCGCAATCGCTAAAGAACTTGCGTGGATGTCGCGCCTCGCAGGTGGCGACGAAGTGTACTTCACTGAAATGCAGTTGAAGACATTGCGAGGCAAGCTTTTTTGTACTAGTTGCGTGAGGGAAAGATTACCTACTTTTGTGGCATGCAGGAAAGAAACCGGAGACGGTACAACGCCATTTGAGAGAAATGTTTGATACTGCTGTACGGCTGGCACCGTCGATTGTATTACTCGATGATCTCGATCAGGTTTGCTCCTGTGGGTCTAATCTCGAACAGCTTGTACCCGGTGCAGCGCTTACTTTCGATCGCCTCACGCGAGGTGTGCATTCGATTGCGTCTAAGTGTTATTCATTTTCACTCTATGTACTGTACGTACCGCGTTCTCTTTGGAAGTTTAGCGCAGCCTGACCTCTACTTTTCAGTTGTTATTTCGTTCTTCGAGAAACTCCGCTATGACGCTGAACGCGTTCTGGTTTGCGCGACTGCTCGCTCGGAGACGTCGTTGAATCCTCTCCTCATCACTCCTCGTGGAAAGCAATACTTCCGCATGATTCGAACCCTCGAACCGCTCGACTGGGTGGGCAGTACAGCATAGTGACCGTGCTTGTTGCCGGTGATCGCTTCTCTTTCTACTCTCGCTTTACGCCTCTTCTCTGTGCAGAGGGGTCGAAAGAGCATTCTTTCGTCACTGTTGGCCGTGTCGAACAGTGGAATCTGTAACTTGAGTGCACCTCAACTCAGCGTTATCGCGAAAGCTCGTTGGTCGTGCGTCTGCTTCGGCGTTACGACGGCATGCTTGTGGATTCAGTGAGAGCGTTGGCGAGGACGTTCAACCCCTCGTCGATGACTTTCGGGATGCGCTGTCGGACTTTAAACCACTCAGTTTGCAGCGACTCAATTTGCAGAGTCGCTCGCTCACTGCGGGGCTTGAGTGGGACGCGGTTGGCGGCATGGTGGAGGCGAAATGCGTCATGCTTGAAGTGCTGCTCTGGCCGTCTAAGGTGTGTTGATGGAAATGCGGGAAGTGGGGCTGTACTACTGCTTGATCGGCGTGGCGCGGAAAATCGAAGTGACGCAGAGAGCCGAGTGTTATTTGGCAGACCCGTCACTACCATTGAGTCCACGGACCCCTAGAAGGCCGGAGAACAGAGGGACCTATAGGGACGGGGTCAAAAACTGAGGTGCGACCGAAAAATGGCTGATTGGGACCCCTAGACCGCAAAAAGCGTCGAGCTAGTAGCGGGCCTGTTTGGAAGCGTTGCATCGTATTGTACGTATTTATTTTGTGCTCTTTCGCATGCTATTGTCCTTTTATGCTTTAGTATCCAGAGTTGTTCGCTTCTCTGCCCGTGCGTATGCCGCGCGGAATCTTACTCTATGGCTTTCCGGGCACCGGCAAAACAGCGCTGGCTGGCGCGGCGGCGAAGAAGTGTGCACTGAATTTCATTAGCGTTAAGGTAGCACGGTCTGCCAAGAGGTTATCTGTTATGTTTACGTTATACCTATTGTGTCAGGGACCCGAGCTGCTTTCAAAGTACATTGGCGCCAGTGAGGAGGCGGTCAGAAACACGTTCAGCAGGTGAGTTAGCGCTAACGGGTGAATCGTGCGTAATGCTGACTGCCGCGCAACACGCGATACGTGAGTTATATACGTACTGTGCGCGTATGCTTTGCATTGAAGAACCGTTTAGTCCATTTGTATTTGCGTGCTTTCGATCGTGGCTAGGGCGCGAAGTGCGAAGCCGTGTCTTCTCTTTTTTGACGAGTTCGACGCATTAGCTCCACGGTAGGCGAGCGTCCTATGTAGTGTACGTACGTAAAGGCTAGTTGTGATGCTGCTCTACTTGCTTCGCTCGGCTCTGCTGTAGACGCGGTCACGACAGCACCGGCGTCACCGATCGCGTTGTAAATCAGCTGCTCACCGAGCTTGATGGAGTCGAGAGCTCAGAAGGTGTTTTTGTCCTTGCCGCGACGAGTCGACCGGACTTGCTTGACGCGGCTCTTTTGCGACCAGGTGAGGCCAGTCTCGATCGATCGATGCACGTTGTTGTATGTACTGTACGTAGTTAGTGTGCACGTGTATTTTTGCCTTTGTATTTTTAGCAGAGACGTGCAGTCGGCACAGTGTAGAGTATGTACACAAACTTTGTTTTACTCTAGGCCGGTTCGATCGATTTCTTTTCACTCAGTTACCGAACGAGGTATGTCGTGTTCTTGTATATGTATATGTGCGGTATTCTCGAAATAACTTAGTGTTAGGCAGGACGCTTACTTTTCATGCTCGTTTCCAACTATTGCTCGTTTTTTACGATGGTTCAGTGATAAATGGGACAAAATGCGAGCGCGGACAGAAATTGCACGTGCGCAGCAAATGGGAAGAGAAGACAACGCACTCTACTCTTTTCCCGTTTGCTGCGCACGTGTAATTTCTGTCCGCGCTCGCATTCTCCTATTTATCACGGAACCATCGTAAAAAACGGGCAATACATGCACGTGCTTGTGTGATGTATGCGTCTTCTAATAGGAGGAACGCGCTGCAGTATTACGATCGCTCAGTGCGTCAATGTCAGTTGCGGACGATGTCGACTTTGAAAGGATCGCTCGCGCCACTGAGAACTTCTCTGGGGCAGACCTCAAAGCACTACTTTACAATGCGCAGCTTAACGCCATTCATGCGAGGAGTGTACCGAACTCGAAGAGCACCGACAGTTTATCCTGTGAGTTATGCAGGCTAGAGCATCTGCGCACGTATTCTTAAGTGTGTAGAAGAGGGCATCCCTTCATTCTATGTGGCTCTTTCTCTGCATGTTTTGCAGTTTCTGCTGCTTCGTCGCACTCGGCTGTGCTCGGCGACGTGACGAGTGAGCTCGCCTTCTACTTCCCTTCGCTACTTTCTGGCGCCGCTGATTCGGCGTTGGCTTCTGGTGCTGCCGCTTCTATTGCCGACCGCGATGTTCGACGGCAGATAGCGCCAGCGGCCCCTGGATCGCGTCCCTCTGGTGGCGTCCTTGTGCATGACGCTGATCTGCGTGCGGCGCTTTTGGCGACGACACGGTCGTTGTCGGACGTTGAGCGAGCTGGTTTTGAAGCAATGTGAGTTTCTTCACCTAAAACGTGTGTACATACGTGCGTGCGTTATGCGTACGTACTCTATGTACATGTACGTATATGTACTGTACATGCATACCGCTATCAGTCGAGCGGGCGGAACTTCTTTGGGCGGACAGTGACGCCGAGATGACCTTATGATGTAGTAGTCACCTATTGTACTTACACACCGACACGTACTGTACGTACGTAGAGTACATACGTAAGCGTACCGTTTTAGACTACAGTTCTTCTGCGTATATACATTTAAATGCTGAACCCGGTTGATTTCTGTTCGCTTCGTTCCTTGTGTTCAGTTACCAGCGCTTCGACGCGTCCAGAAGGGGTGAGCACTCGGGAGTGCGAAGCGACTTCGATACCAAGCAGACGTTAGCATGAGCTTTCACTCGGTGCGGACGTCGAGAAGAGTGGCTACATCCGCTATTACATGTCTCGCTTGAATTAAGCAACCGATCGTTCACTTTTATGCCTACTTCGCGGTGTTTTTATTCAGTAAATGGTTGATTTTTGTTGCGAAACTTGTTTGCACCAGTGAAAACACTTTATAGTAGGCTCTGTCCATGTGGGTGTATGAATCGAGGAGGGCGAGAATTGGCCGTGTAAATCGCCTATAGGCAGACGACCAGCTGCTGTCTGTGCGTACGTTCTGTACTTACGTGCTTACGTACGTAGCCGATAGCGATCGCTGCTTGACCGAGCGAAGGAGTTGCGGTGTGAGTCGACGCGAGAAACGCTCTCGCGATGCAGCTCTGAGTGAACGCCTTCAACATGCGCTATAAGTTGCACCACTAAAGCAATTCCAATGTGTGCTAATGCACGAGAAGACGGACGGAAGAACGAACT